>JAVJIX010000025.1:8207500-8360000 GCA_036785185.1 Paratrypauchen microcephalus | reverse complement strand
GTAGTGATGGTGTTGTCTTGGTTTCCTGTCAAGGACTTTTAGGGCTTGTTTGTGCAGAGATTCCAGTGGCTTGAGGGTGGTTTTGGTTGCCTGGGACCAGCTTGTGATGCAGTAATAGAAACGGGACATGATCATTGCATTAAAGAAGGTGTGTGCTGTTTCTTGTGTGAGTGAGTTCCTGATGGATTTAAATGTTTTGATATTGTATTTAAGGCTTTGACACAGTCGTTTGATATGTTTAGTGAAGGTGAGAGTGGGATCTAACGTGACACCGAGGTATTTATACTCTGTCACATTCTGTATAGCTTCACTATTGACTGTAATATTTGGAAAGGATGATTTTTTACACTTATTGGTGAAGTACATTGTGGCCGTTTTCTTTGTATTTAATGTGAGGCATGAGTCACGCAGCCACCTATCTACCTTTTCCATAGCCCTGGTGAGTTTGTTGGCTACCTGCTCTGCATCTTTTCCCCACGTATAAACGACCGTATCATCTGCATACATCTGGATTTGTATGTCCTCGCACACAGATGGCAGGTTGTTTATGTAAAGGGAGAAAAGAAGAGGGCCGATGTTCGAGCCTTGTGGTACTCCAAAGTGGGTGGTTTCTATGGATGATCTGATATTACTGATGCAGACACACTGAGAGCGGTTGGTCAGGTAGGACTTAATCCAGGCTAGGATGTTTGTGGACAGTTTATAATTTGTTAGTTTAGAGAGTAGTATGGGGTGGCTAACGGTGTCAAATGCCTTGCGGAGATCCAAAAAAATTGCTCCCACGACCCCACCATTGTCCAGATGTGATTTTATTGTTTCGATAAGCAGGCAGCAGGCAGTTTCAGTTGAATGATTTGCTCTGAAACCAAACTGCATGGGGTGTAGTAGCTCTTCCTCCTCTAGATGTTGTGAGAGTTGTTCTACTACTACTTTCTCAAGAGTCTGTGTTATAACAGGGAGTATACTGATTGGTCTGTAGTTATTAACATCCTGTTTGTTTCCTGCTTTGTGTATTGGGGTCACCATAGCAGTTTTCAATGAGGAGGGGAAGTGGTTTTCTGCTATTGACTGATTTATTAGTTTGGTTATTGGAGCGGTAAGGGTGTCTTTGTGTGTTTTTAGGAACACTGTATCCAAGCCATGGATATCCTTAGCCCGTGAGCTTGATAACGAGGAGAGGATTTTGTTAACTTGTGCTTCATTTGTAGGCACTAGATTTAAGTTATTCTGATTATTTACCACTATGTCATTGTAGAGCTTTTGAGGGAAATTTGTATTAATTGATATTACTGACTGAATAAAGTTCTGGTTGAAATAGTTGCCAATTTCAAGGTTGTCGTAAAGAATAGAACCATTCACATTTAATGTTATGGGTTCCTTCCTTGCTTGTCCTTTTCCTGTAAGTTTGTCAATAGATTTCCAGAGCTCTTTTGTATTCCCTTTTGCTGCTTTGATAATATTTAGAAAAAAAAATCTGCCCTTGATTTCCTTAGCTGTGTTGTAACTTTGTTTCTCAAGCTTTTAAAAGTCATGCGGTCAGTGTTGAGACCTGTTTTAATGGCTTTTTTAAGAGCTGAATCCCTTTGCTTCATTAGTCCCCAGATTGTGTCATTTATCCATGGGACTTTCACTTTGACTCTTCCTGCCTGACTGTGTTATAGTAAATTTAGAAATAACATGCTTGATTGCCATTATTATGTCATCACAGGCCTGTTCAGTGTTTGTCCAGTTTATTATTTCATGCCAAGGGACATTCTTCAGCTCATCCTCTAGAGGTTGGCAGTTTTTTTTAGGTATGTAGGGTGAGAAACTATGATTTTGAGTAACTGTTTGATTCTGATATCGAGATTTTGTCAACTTCCGTGCAATCAGTGTAATGTTATGGTCAGATAAGCCCGTTAGCAAGTTGTACGTTTTGGTTATCCGCTCTGGGTTAGTGGTGAAGATCAGATCCAGTACTGTACGAGAGGAACTGGTAATTCTGGTAGGACTGTTTATCAATTGGGTCATGTGAAAGCTATTCATAATGTCTTTAAGTTTCTTCCTACGTGCTTTATTTTGCCAGTCTAAATTAAAGTCCCCCATCACTATTAATTCTTTAGCACTGTACTGTTTAAGTACATCTGACAGTAGATTTAAAAAGTTATCTTTGGCAGTGGGAGGTCGATATACAGCAATGATATTGAAATGCATCTCTGGTGATAGTGTGATTTTCACTCCAACACATTCAATTGTTTCCACTGAAAGGGAAATCTCCTCACTGTTAAGGTTTTCCCTTACATATATTATGACACCTCCCCCTCTCCCACCAGATCTATCCTTTCTATAGATTTGGAACCCTGGGACATCAATCAGGGCTGAGGGTGTTGTGGGCGTTGTCCAGGTCTCAGATAAGGCAAGGTAATCTAAATTTGAGTCTGATAATAAATGTTGGATTTGTTCACTTTTTTGGACCACACTTCTTATGTTAATATGCCCTCCAAAAATCCCCTTTGGCTTTAAGTTTTGTTCCCACAGTATTTTTGTGGAACGTGGTAAGAGGTTTGGGATTCACTCACAGTGTGCATTTAACTAAAATGTTCTTGGAGTCCTTATTTTGAACGAAGTGAAAGTAGTGGGCGTATGCCCATCTTGAAAAGGAGCTAGCACTATCCGATTCTTCTGGTTCTGTCATCCTTTGTCAGTCTGCCAGTTCGAGACGAAGTAAAAGGAAATGGAATGTTCTGTGCGGACTTATCAGATTCAGTAGCTGATCTCGCGGTGATCCGCGAACTTTGTATGAAGAAAACGCAAAACCCACAAAAACAAAGCAGGTTAAAAATGCATTGTAATCTGCTTTACTGGCATTGTAACGAGTAATATATTACTGATTTTCTTCCCTGTAATGCGTTACATTACTGCGTTACACCAAAAAGTAATGCATTACAGTAATTAATTACTTTTGTAACGAGTTACTCCCAACACTGTTTTCTACTATATATTAAAATGAGTGATTCCATATTTGCTCTGTTTCTTAACTGTCTTACATTTTCTTTTAGGTGGTCTACATGATTTGGAATGCAGTGAATGATCCTCTTTTTGGATACCTACAAGATAACTCCAATGTCCCCTGTTGCTCTAAACGGCGGCTCTCTATTTTGTACGGTGCTCCTCTGTATTCCTTAGCATTTCTTCTGCCCTGGTTCCCATGGCGCTCGTATCATCCTGGTGACTGGATGAGTGAGGCTCATCTGATGATAGCGCTGTGTGCTTTTGATGCCCTCCTGACATTCGTGCTGTTGGCACAGTGTGCGTTGTTTGCTGAGATATCAAATCATCATCTGAGTCGCCTTCGTCTTGTCAAATACAGTCAGGTAGTAGCCTTGGTTATTTTAGCACTGCTTTGTGCATACCCACTGCTTAAGTATGACAATGGTTTGTTTTTGAAGGTTGCTTCCCTCATTGGCTCCTCCAGCATCCTCTTTTCTGGTGTGGTGTCCAGAAACATGGAGGATTTTGCATCATTCCAGGCTTTTACTGTTGTCATCGCTGTGCTGAGCTGTGGGTGCATGCTCTACACAGGCTTCAACTGTGAAAGTCGCTTTGATAACAAACTCACTGAGCCAGAGGACCAAGTGTCACATAATTTGAGTAATTCTATCAGCCTAATGAAAAGTCAAATTTGGCAGATCCTTACCAATCGAGATTTTCAACTTTTTGTGCTCATGAACTTTTGCCAAGTTTTTATTTTGGCTTTTTTCAATAATTTTACCTTGATCTTCACTGAGCACTTAATTCCTCCGGATGTCTTGCCAACATTGGCAAAGAGTGTAATGTACGGAGCAGGATTTATCTGTCCACAGGTAAAATGATCTGCCTTTGTTTGCACTGAGAGACATTTTATATGAAGGATATTTGAAGGCATTATTCTTAAAGAAAAAATAATCCTGTTTCTTTTCCACTGCAGTTGTTGGTATTGTCCTGTCAAAGTCTGCTCCATAGTATTGGTTACTACAAAATCATTCTCATAACCTTCTATGCAGAAGCAGGGATGGGGATCGCCATGCTTGCTCTTGGGCCTCAGCATTACTATATACTTGCACTTTTTCTGACCGTTAACATGTAAGAATCAGATTATTAAGTATAAATATTTATAGCATTTATTTACAGTACACTCTCCTGTGTGCAGGATAATAATTCATGCAGCGTTTAGTCTCTTTGGTTTACCTTTAGCTGACATAATTGACTCTGACCTTCACAAGCACAAGCGCAAGTATGATACAAGTATAATAGTATGATAGTTAAATTCATATAACTTTTACATAAGTATTCTTTTATTACAATATTAACAAATTGTACTGTGGTGTTTTTCAGTTGTCCATTGTCCTCAATGGTATTTGGGACCAACGCACTATTCACTAAACCTGCACAGTCCTTGGCACCAATGATTGTGCTTACTATCCTCAACCAGTTTGGATATGAGCAGCTCAAAGACGCAGTCAATCGATCAAATCAAAGGTATACATTTTACACAACATAAAAGCTTTATTTCATTTTAATGCCACTCAGCATCACTTTGATAGAACTGAGCAACAAAAAGAAACACAACATATATTAGTTAATATTCTTGACACTTAAATTAAAATTTAAATGTGTTATTCATGAACAGATTGGTAATAATTGACATTGTACTTAATTTCAGTGACCTGGAAAGCCTCCACAAGATCATGTTCTATCTGGTCTGTCTTGTACCATTGACAGTAGCAGGTCTTCAAATTCTGTTTTTTAAACCTTTTTCTATACGTGACAGCCACACAGTTGAGCAAAAGTACATTGACAGCTAATTAAGAAGAGGACAAAACAGAGACATGGGGAGGATATTTATATGAACATATTTTAATATAGTGCAACCCTAACATCACGTTTAAACTATTTTCACTGCATTCCAAACATTATGTAAAAGTTTCATAATAAGCCAAGTTGTACTTGGCATTTCCATGGTTTGCAATGGACCTCTCACTCCTGGAAACCTTCCGCCAGTTCATTCTGTTGGTGAACCATGAGTGCGTCTCAGACATTTTGATAAATATCATCATGTGTACTGTTTGACTCTGCACTTGCAACCTGAAATAAATAAATAAAAAATAAAATAAAATAAAAAAACATTTAGGAGAAAAGTTTCCTATGATTTTGGTGCGTGAAGATTGATGCGTGAAGATATGATTTTTGATATTTGCTTTTATGTTTTCTGCAAGGAACATTTCACCACAAATTTGTGCAAATCCGTGTTTACCTGATTATGCAGCGTCTTTGTTGTTGCAATCGTTGTAGTCTTCAAACCTCTTCCCTTGTATAGCTCTTGCAACACATCATGAAAATGAACTGGTTCAGTCAATGTCGTCTGAGAGAAACAAAAATATTGTCAATCAATACGTTACTTTTTTTTTTTTTTTTACAAAATGGTACATGTTAAAGATGATCATGTTCCTTTCTGGGCTCTAATCCCCTTTGAAAGCCCCCAGGTGCTATGGACAGGTGTTGAAAATTAGCACCTGCTAAATGCTAAAACACTTAAAATCAATCTGGTTTAATCCAGTGTAACTGCTATGTCCATATGTAATAAATTAAAAATGTTATTTCCTTATGTTGTTCTTATTTTTACATATTGTGAACCTATAATCTATTAAGTAAATGCATTTTAAAGCTCAAAAACCTCAGTTGAAGTGTTCTTTCTGCAGATCTGATGGCAGCCTCGCTGCAAAAGAAAAGAAAATCAAATAGTATTAGGATTTCTTTAATTCATATGTAACATTAACAGCAAACGAAGTACCTTTTTTACGATGATAAGTGAAACGATAGCCACGCTATAAATGGCCAACAATATACAAGATAGCCACAGAAGAATGTGCCGCACTTTTATCTTAAATGGCTCTGAAAGCACACAAATTAAAAAATTAAGTAATAATAACAGAATTATAGTCTTCTAAGCTGTCTTACCTTGTACAACAAGAGTCGTGCCTTCTGCAATGTATTGTGTGGTTGGATCATGTGAAGATATCACAGCACAGTGGTAGACTCCACTGTCCGACAAGTTTAGGAACTTGATATTTAATGACGCACCATCCAAACTGTAGTTGGGTTGGTCAGTGTTTAATTCAAAATGATTGTTTTCTTTAAATACAAACCACTTGTACACCAAATGTAAACAATCACTAGTAACTGAGCATGGTATGACAACAGATCGCTCCATATTCCTGTATATAATTTTTCGGGGTTGTGATAAGCACCCCTCTTCAACCATGCTTTCTGACAAAATAGGCAAAACACACAAGTCAGGAGTTTATATAAAAAATACAATGCAATACAATAAGATATTAGCTGAATAAATTACTTACTCATACTAGAGAGATATGTGAAAAGGAGAAACAAGACTAACATTGGCTTCATGTTTGTAGCTTGACAGCCAAATTGGAACTGATGCTTTGAATTTACAACATGGAAACTTCCTCAATACTTACTTCCCCATTTTTCCCAAGTTATGACTCAAAACAGTGGGTCATAGGTCTAATGGCCATCTATTAATGAAACAATTATGTAAAAGAAAGGTAAATCACTGCAGTTGCAGCTGTTATACCTTATTGTTTGGGTTTTAATGTTTAGTCATTTCCACTCTATTAGGTATTAGGCTGGTATTGAATTTTTTCAAATAAATCTTGATTTGTCCTGAAATTGTCCTGAGAGATACAGGAGTACATTCATACCATACTCCATACAACTGTACAACAACTCACCCTTGTGTAACAGATAATACTCCATACAACTGTATAAAGCTGGTACTGCACATCATATTTGATACTGTATTTTATATTAACTACTACTTTTTTATTTAAATCTGATTGTACATATACAGTATATCTATTACCATTATCTTATGTATATAATTGTGTCTCATCTGACACAGGTCTATTGCTCTTTGGTTATCTATTTTTCTTCTTGTTCTTTCACCCTCTGTTTTTATATTGTATATTATATTTGATGAGTGAGCTACTGTACCCAAAGCAATTTCCCTTGTGGATCAATAAAGTTTGTCTAAGTCGAAGTCTAAATGGGGAATTTACAGTGTCTAAGAACAGCAGGAGAATAGGAAGCATCAAGCGCGCAACCAGAATCTTCCAGCCCAGAAATGCAATTTATTTACTAAAGTTCATAATTCTAAAGATCACACATGGCGCTCAATAAAGGGGGCTGTCACTCAGAATTTGTGACCAATCCCATCCCGTGTTTGTGTTTACTCCCGCCCCCTTCCACGTCGACTCTCGCACTCGCCATATTTTCAATCGTGGAGGGACTGCATCAGGCTGCCTCTAGGTTAAACCGGGACAGTATACGAGACTGGACAACAGATTGATACTAGAAAATAAAGCCACCTTGTGTATCGGGTAGTTACTCTCATCAAAATGAACATCTTCAGACTCACAGGAGACCTGTCTCATTTGGCTGCCATCATCATCCTGCTGATGAAAATATGGAAAACCAGGTCATGTGCAGGTAACGACAGCCTCTATAAGCGTGTCTTCTTATTCGTCAGAAGCGCTTAAGCAGTATACTTGGCTTTAAAATGTTTATATCTCCCGAGGGCTCAGACAGGTTACATTTGTCTAATATTTGCTAGGTGCTATCAGTAAAGATTACAGTCAGACTCATTCATTTTAGAGAGTGGCTAAGCTAACAGCTTTAGCCTCAACAGAATTTGCCTAGCGTTAGAGGAAATACTACCAAGTGCTTTGATTAGGCTGCTTTATTTATTTTTTCCTCTTAAAGACATGTGTATTTGTAGGGTCATGTTGTTTATGCCTTGGGGTATCTTGTTTTACCCATTGACTGTATATAGCATGCATACCAACCTACTGACTAGCCTGCTTCTGTGATTTTAGAATAAGTGGCCTGAGACAGAATGCACATAAAGAAATCAATGCATTAGACCATTTTCGATTGTGTAATTGTGTGTAATTGTTTAGTTTGTATTTTAGGCAGTACAAATTTATTTTCATTGAGCTATGATTTGGTGCTCGATGTTTTGCGTCTGGCGTCTGACGTGGCGTTCTAGAACACGCTACGGAAGTAGCAGCAACTTGCTAACTTTAGTTTATAGTTGTTGTTTTTTCAGATGAAGCATATTATTCAAATATATTTACTCTGTCTACGTTTAGAATGTTTGGAGAATAATTGTTTAAAAAAGACCATGTTATAAATAATGTAAAGCAGCAGTACTCCTCTACAGAGTCCAGGACTCTGTAGAGGAGGTGGCTGAGAGGAGGGTACTGGCCAAATTCACGTCCATCATGGATG
This sequence comes from Paratrypauchen microcephalus, assembly GCA_036785185.1. Classification (NCBI taxonomy): domain Eukaryota; kingdom Metazoa; phylum Chordata; class Actinopteri; order Gobiiformes; family Gobiidae; genus Paratrypauchen; species Paratrypauchen microcephalus. The sequence goes on along the minus strand of JAVJIX010000025.1, from coordinate 8,351,672 downwards.
ACACCTCTCACCCTCTGCACCGGACTGTAGAGGAGCTGGCTCCTTCAGCAGCCGACTGAGGCACCCCCAGTGCAAGAAGGAGCGCTACCACAGATCCTTCATCCCCACCACCATCAGACTGTGTAACTCCACTGTATAGTCTTACCGTGCAATATCGTTTTCCCAATGTGCAATATTGTTTTTTGTTTTTTTTCAATACTCCTATCGTGCAATATCGTTTTTCCAATTTTTCAATTCTCTCCCTGTCACTGTTTTTATTATTATTATTATTATTACTGCTATTATTCGATTTATTACTTTTTATTTTTATTATTATTATTACTACCTATCTTTATGCCATTCTTGCCTGCATGCACTTGTCTTCTTGTTCAAACTGTCCCTACCTGGAGCTACTGTGACAAGTAAATTTCTCCTGTGTGAGATCAATAAAGTCTTATCTTATCTTATCTTTTTTGGTAGAGATTATTTAGTGGCCTATATTGCATTAATTTTTTAAAGCAAATTCGGACATATTAGTGTAAAGGTCACATGACAACAAATAAGCATCTAAAACTTGGCCAAGAAATTGATATTAAAAAAAGATATAAAAAAACAAAAAACAAACTTAAACTTACTTAACTTCCAGCAGGTGTCATCGTCTGCCAATACATTTAAATGTTTCGGGATATTTGATCATTTTTTAAATATCTTATCTATTTATATATTTAAAATGCTTATAATTATTTTATTTCTTTGTCAAAGGTATTTCAGGAAAGAGCCAGATCCTCTTTGCAATTGTGTTCACCACACGTTACCTGGACCTCCTCACCTCGTTCATCTCCCTGTATAACACTTGCATGAAGGTAAGGCATATAGTTTTTTCCTGTATAAGGATTTGACTTTTAGGATCCTCATAAACTGTTTTTTTTTTTCCCACCAAAGGTGATCTACATTGGCTGCGCGTATGCTACTGTGTACTTGATCTATATGAAGTTCAGAGCAACATATGATGGAAACCATGACAGCTTCAGAGTTGAGTTCCTGGTTGTTCCTGTTGGGGGACTTGCTGTTCTGATCAACCATGACTTCTCATTCTTGGAGGTAAAGTATTGTGAATTGTTTCTAGATTTTGTTATCCTTTTGCCTTTCTCGTGACAAATGTTATCTGCCCAATCAGTATGCAAGTGTTTCGAATACATATGGCTTAAGCATGTTTGAATTCATGCCCAATTCAACCCATAGAATTTATCCAAGTTGAGTAATGACACAGACAGTAAGGATGATTTTCTTGTTAGTATCCCTTTGTTGTTATTTTTAACAATCTTTTCAAAATGATAATGTAATTTTTCATAAAACATGTTACCACCATAGTTTTATGTAACGCTAGAGATTTTATTTAATGTGAAAAGTACAGTTTAAGTCTACTCTTACTTTCTCATTTATACTGTATATGTTCCTATTTTGATGGTTTTTTTTAATTTAGATTCTGTGGACTTTCTCCATCTACCTGGAGTCTGTGGCCATCCTGCCCCAGCTCTTCATGATTAGTAAGACGGGCGAGGCAGAGACCATCACCACACACTACCTGTTCTGCTTGGGCTTGTACCGAGCACTCTATCTCTTCAACTGGATCTGGCGTTTCTACTTTGAGGGCTTCTTTGACATGATTGCCATCGTGGCTGGAGTGGTGCAGACAGTCCTTTACTGTGATTTCTTCTACTTGTATGTTACAAAAGGTAAGTGTAGCACTGCAAGTGTAATTTTCATTATTGACTCAAGGGGGAAATCTTCCAGTATCTGAACTACAGTTGTTCACTTATAGTAATGGTGTGTAATTCTCAAATCAGCTATAGCGTCACATAATTTCACACATTTTTGTAGCAAATTGGGTTAGTTTGAATAAAGTGACTTTCTTTTCTTCTTGGAAACATTCAAAGGCATTTTTGTACTACAAACCAAGAAACCTCAAATTAGCCTTGGCTATGGTAAACTTTCAAGTACGTTTGTATTTGAACACAGAAAGGACTTAGAACTAAAATGTTTACTTTGGCCTCATGACTAATAATATCAGTGAAAGTTGAAATGAAATCAAAGCTTTGGTAAAAGTTTCTCACACATCTAATTGAATCTAATACTGAACAGTGTTTTGTTCCTTTTTACAGTTAGGTCGTTTTCACACCTGCCTTGTTTGGTTCGTTTAAAACGAACCAGAGTTCGTTTGCTCCTTTGATTCGGACCTTTTGGGCTGGTGTGAATAAAAACCAAAAGTCTCGATCCGGAGCAAACAAGCGAACCGAGACCACCTAAAAAGGTCGGTCTCGGCACGGTTCCATACGAATCCTGGTGCGGTTTGTTTGAGGTGAGAATGCAGACCGGACTCGATCCGACACAAGTTGGCTTTTTGTACTTGACGAGCTCCCGTCGTATGTCAAGCATTATGGGAAACCGAGGCTGACGAAACGAAACCAAACAAAACGAAACAAAGCTTATGAGGCTTACTTACGTTTTGCGCGAAGAGCAAGAGTCAGAACTTGATGTGCGCACACATGAGCGCTGTCCTCCGTAGCCATCTTGCCCTCTGATTTCGTCGTTTGGAAATTGATTGTAAAATAGTGTAAACCTCACGATGCTGCTCAAACATTTGTGCAAAATGTAAAAACTTAGCAAACCATATCGCTATGACTACATTGAAAACGGCACATAACACCATTATTCTCCTCCTTCCGCGTTTGGACACGGCGTTTGGACACGGCGTTTGGACACGGCGTTTGGACACGGCGTTTGGACACAGCGTTTGGACAGGGCTAATTTCTGTCCAATGGCTGAGTGACCTCGGCACACGTGCTTTTTTTTATAGATGTTAGTTTGCTTGGGGGGAAAAAAGTGCAGTGTGAAAGCGAACCGCACCAAAATTAAAAAAAAAAAATTGGTCCGGACCAAAGCAAGTGAACTATCGGACTTTCCTGGTGTGAAAACGACCTTAGATGTGGGGTGACTGTGAGCCTGAGGCGGGCACATGCTCGCCACCACCCAGACAGACTATCATTCACAATTTCACTCAAAAACACAAGCAAATGCACATGCAAATAATGATTTTTACTGATGTTTTATCATGATGATGAACAGAACTGAATTTCAGTATTCAACTTCTTTTGTATTTTTGTCACATCAGTCTTGAAGGGCAAGAAGCTGAGCCTTCCAGCATAAAAAAACAAGTTGAGGAGGTGACGGGACTCCCAGCAGACTCAGGGCGAGCGTTGATGAAATTGTGGGATCTCGTGACCAGCAGCAAGAGGCCTCTGACAGAGCCGCCTCATGGGGAATAACACTAAAGTCTTTTGGATGATTTCAGATGAACTGGTAAATGCCAACCAACACCAGAGCTGAACGAATCTCGGTCAGCCATTGGATTTATTTGTTCAGCGTCTTTGCCTTAACTCTTCTTTCATTACTATTCAAATGGGAGAGAAGGCCTCTTCTATTTGCAAGGTGCTTTTTGTTGCTTTTTCCTTTTAATTTTTTTTTTTTTTTTTAAATATTCTCGCAAAAATGGTTTTCCATTTGATCTGGCGATGAAATGCACAAATGCACAGTTTTGGAGAAGTGGAGTAATGTATCAGAGAGTGCCTGATAAGATTTATGTTCATTGTTTTTTTTTGTCTTTCATTTTATTTCCATTTGCCATATTAATTGTATGCCTAAATGAAATGTGTAAAATACTTGAGAGGCCAACATCAAGTTCATAACTAGAAATAAAACCCTCAAGTGTAATTTTTAATGCATTACTCCAAAAAATCCAGTGAAAGTTGGAACCAAATAAAAATGCCAACCATTTTGTAATAACATATTCTGTATTGTGTGCTGGCATTTGAAAATATTTAATGTGCCAGTAGCATACTGCTCTCAAAACATATTTCAAATCTTCCTTTCTGAAATATAGCTGTCAGTTGGTACTGCTATCAATTGTCCAGCACTGTGGAACTAAAATGTATACAATACATTGACTTTATTTTGGTGTAAGAAATATGAATATTCGTCTACACCCGACTGGTCATGTCATGTCCAAGCCTCAACTCTCAAGAGATCTCGTACATAGGCTCATTTCAATTCACTTTTGCAGTATTTAGTATCCACTGTCAATTTTTTTTAGTTGTTTTTCATATCACAGTCATTAAAGATTTTTTTTTAATCATAAATTGTGTGACCACATTTTCTTTTCTTTTTTTTTTAATTTTTGATTTTTTTGAGCATTATCGAAAAGATACTTATTTTTCACATCAGGTTTGGTGGTGTTTTGGAAATGAAAAGACATTACACAAAATACTACAGTGCATGAGTCAGTGGGAAGTAGAAAGACATTTCATACATACAAGAAATGCACCTTGATCACATGCACAGTACATAAACTTAAATAGTCCAGGGCATAAAAAGGCTACAAGTACAACACCCAAAAAATAATCAACTGGGCTTTTTGTGTTTTTAGGAGAGAGCTATACAGCCAACATGTCAGTATAAAAAATGTATTTGAAATAATTTATCAAATAGTTGCTTTTATTTTGTATAATAAATATGTTTAATAATATAGTAACATGTAATTGTATTTTAAAATAAGTCACATTCATTTAAATATTAGTGCATTTTGCAGATAAAATAGTCCATCATTAGTCATATGCTGGCATCAAATTCTTAACTCTTTGGTCTGAGTAACTCCACTTGTGTCAATTTACAGTCATTGTACATTGTTGACCAGTTCTCTCACAAACATTGCACTATAAATGAGTATTTTTAAAATATCTTTAAAGTAACTGTTCATATTGCATAAAATACAGTGTATTACAACCTACAAAAGATAATAATAGCTCTGTTTCCTAAAATCAAATCAGTTTTGAGAGTCGACTCTCTCCTCTGCAGCAGCCGTAGGCCTGTTTTCCTGAAAGAAATTAAGAAAAAACGATGAATAATGACACAATAATGACAAAATCTTGAGGCAAAAAATGAGTTACCTTTGCCCCATGTTGGTAGTAGCCCATATAAAGGTTCAGAACCATCATATAAAAAGTGCTAAAGACGAAAGAGGCGACCAAAGAGAAGAAGGCGAGTCCTGACAGTGTGAACAGCAGCGTCAGTGCAGCTACAAACAACAGGACCGCTGCAAAACACAAAATCAGAGTTAGTACAATTCATGACTAAAAATGAAAGAAATAATAACAACAATGACAACAATTAAGTAGATTATTAATGAAATAAGTAGTGAAATTCTTTATAAATATATACACTTGGGCTGGGCAATTAATCAAATTTAATCTATATCGACATGCTTGGGTCTTTTTAATTGACGACAGCCAATCCTCTGTCAGTAAAAGCATGTGGTTTGGGGCTGAGTACATGATTTGGAGAAAGAAATGTAATATTGCTAAATGACATTGATTATTTGAAATCTTTCTTTTGTTTATGTTCATAGAATCACTAATGAAAGTCAAATTACTTTGTTTTTGACAAAATGAGTAAAAATATACAATATATATACATTTTTGTCACACTGCCCAGGCCTCCACTTGAGGCAATTGGAAGAGTTCAAGTATCTCGGGGTCTTGTTCACGAGTGAGGGGGGTATGGAGTGTGAGATTGACAGGCGGATCGGTGCAGCGTCGGCAGTGATGTGGTCGCTGTACTGGACCGTTGTGGTGAAGAGGGAGCTGAACCAAAAGGCAAAGCTCTCGATTTACCATCAGTCTACATTCCTTCCTACGACAGAAAGGACAAGACACAAGTGGCCGAAATGAGTTTCCTCCGCAGAGTGGCTGGACCCTCCCTTAGAGATAGGGTGAGGAGCTCAGTCACATGGGAGGAGCTTGGAGTAGAGCCGCTGCTCCTCCACCTCGAGAGGTGCCAGCTGAGGTGGCTCGGGCACCTATTCTGAATGCCCCTGGGTTCTGTTCTGGGTATATCCCACCGGGAGGAGGCCCCGGGAAAGACCCAGGACACACTGGAGGGACTATGTCTCCCAGCTGGCCTGGGAACGGCTTGGGGTCCCCCCGGAGGAGCTGGAGGAAGTGTCCGGGGTGAAGGAAGTCTGGGAGTCCCTGCTTAGACTGTTGCCCCCTCCATCCAGCCCTGGATAAGCAGAAGAAGATGGACTGCCCAGGCCTAATATAAATGTATATATTTGATATGGCACTGTGTAGTTTTTTTAAGTGGAGGGTCCAAAACCTTTTCTCCAAGGAGATGTTGTTGTGCCTGGAATGTTCCACAAAAAGGCTAAACTTATAATCCCCATGGAGACAAGCAGGTGACTCCATCAGTCAAGTTACTGCAATAAAATGCTTATAATTGAATAAATGAAATATAGACACATTTGCAGTACTGTGGAACATTCAAACACTTGCGATGGAACAACATGGAGTGTGTGATGACTCTTACCCTCAACGAAAACGAAGACCACAGCTGACGTCACCAGAGTCACAAGGGCAAAAACGACAAACACCCCAACAGGCAGAACAGCCATGGATGTGAAGAGGAGCGCACTCAGGCCGAAGACGGGATACTGACGGAGATACTGACCCAGTCTGGTGTTCTGAAGCCAGGTCATCTTAAACAAACATGCAGGCACAAAGTTACATTAAGTAGAGCTATGTAATAGAGCAACAAAATGAATCACTTATTTCTCTCATATTGGTTGTGCATGATTTTATATTTAATTTTATTTTTCTTATTAAATACAAATAAAAATGGCATTTCTTTATGATGACTTTTTGATCTGTGCCATTAACACATACAGTAGGTCAAACTATTTCCGCCTAAGTCTTAACTTTGCTCCAGACCACATGTTTTTACAGAGAATTGGCTGTGGATCTCTCCATTAAAATGACACAAGCATATCATTAACAATTAGAAATGAAAGAAACTCTATCTTAAAAAATGTGCTTAATGGCACAGGCGTAACAGATTAGATTTCTGTGATTGCAAATTCTATCCGTATTAAAGGTCCTATATTACCCAACATTGACTCTTGTGAGCTTTAAGCATTGTTAGAATGTAGTCACCTCATCAAAAACAAATCTGAGGTTGTATTTTGTTTCATTGACACAAGTTACTTTACTATTAGTCTGTCTACGTCTCCAAAGCTCAAAGTGCTCTGATTTCATGTAGCAGTAGTTTTCTCCTTTTGCCTTTAGTTCAGTAGAGACTGGCAATTTCAGGGCTGAAATCATCTAAATGAATCTAGTGAAGGTGTAAGGAGTTTAAAAATACAGTGGAGCACTTCCTGTATTTATTACCACATGACATCACAGTTGTGTTAAATATGTGAATGAAATAAAACACAACTTGAAGTATGCTTGTGATGAAACAACATTATAACTTTTTTAAGTACAGTTATTTAGTATAGTTTTTTTGGGGGGTTTAATAATAACATTATTTTATCTTATGTCTGGTTATTCTGTTTATCTTTTAGAAAACTGAGGGAAAAAAGACTATAATGGGCCACCATAGTCTCTTCTATTAAAGGAAAACATTGATAAATGAAAATAATTTAGGCTTCTTCTTACTTCACAAAGCTGGTTTAAAAGTGGGCTCAAACTCTGACAAAGTGAATTGCTGCTGCCTTCCATCTTCACTGTTTTGGGACAAATTTTTACATGTAAAATAGGGAAAAGTCAAGAACATAAATATAACACAAGTTGAATAACAAATCTGGTGAACTTTAGGGGAAATGCCATGGTTAAATCAAAAGACAGGAGGAACACAAACCTGGATGTTGGAGCAAAGATCTGAAGAAATAAACTGTGTCCTGCTTCCTCAAGAGCTAAAAAGACACATCACAACACACAACAGACCTCTTCTGGTTCTTCCCACTCCCTCTTCCTCATTTTTAGAAGTTGAATGTTGCACAGTGTCATCTCCTGGCCACTCACTGTATTACAATTCATATAGGCGTATCGTTCAGTGAGAATTAAAGGAAAAGTAACGTTTTTTACAATCTGAGCCTTATTTCGGTAATAAAACAAGTTGTTTTACTCACCCATAGCACTTTGGTGTCATATGGAGCACTTCCGGAGATGTTTTAGATTTGCGATCTCCATAATGTGAGTTCTCGGGGCACTTGTTTGCGGTCTCCAAATAACACAAACTTTAGCACTTTTCAAATCATAGAAGCTCGATGTCTTAGCCTACGATTTCGTGTGGTCAAAAGTGGCCTTTAATCCGAGATTTAGCCATAGTTTCGAGTAGATGAGGAGGCCAGTGCGCATGTGCGGAGTGTGCTCTTAGCTCCCGGGACCCAAACATGAAACGCAAAGCTGTAAACTATGGATAAATCTTGGATTACAGGCCACTTTTGATTCAAACAAAATCGTAGACTAAGACAACGAGCTTCTATGATTTGAAAAGTGCTAAAGGTTTGTTATTTGGAGCCCACACGGGGCATATTACATGCTCGGGGAATATATTATATGCCTCGAGCTATGGCTAGAAGTTGCGCTAGGCCAGTGCTTCTCAAATAGTGGGGCGGGCCCCCCTGGGGGGGCGTGGCGTGATGCCAGGGGGGGCGCGTATGACCCTGGGAAACATGTTTTTTGGTGTACTGTACTACAACTAAGTGTAATTGCACATCAACAACAGTAGTTGGCAGTGGCGTTCTCACATGCGATTTACGCACAGTCTCACCATTAACAGAACATCCTCTGTCACAGAAAAAACACGTATATTCCACTGAGTCGTGGCCTTTAGTCCGACAGAAGCTGACGCATCAGTGGCACAAGGAGAGAGCGTATTTTTTCAATGCTTTTAGCTTATGCAAATGAGGTGGTTTTAAGTTTCATTTCTGTAAAACGTAAACAAATGTGCGCAAAGCTGCATTAAAAACACATTAATATTTGAGTCCTCAGTGCAGTCTTTGTTATAAGTTTCTTTTTTTTTGTTTATAATGTTAATAAAAGGATACAATGGTGTTCTAATAACAATTTTCTAGACAAATAATACTATTTATAGTCGCGCGCAGGAAGGGGGGCGTGAAATATTTTCTTCTTCCTAGGGGGGGCGTCACAGAAAATAATTGAGAAGCACTGCTATAAGCCAAGTCACTAGTAAACAAGGTCACTCACTAAACCAAACACCTAAACACCTATGACTTAAACGAAATTATATTTTCAGTTAAAGTTTTAGTTTTACCGGGACAGTCATCTTGCCCGATCTCCGCAGCTGGACAGGATGTTCGTCCAGCTTGCGTGCTGGCCTACATCTAATGACAGCTTTGCTCGGAATTGTCTAAAGGGTCTTCATGGATCAGTTAACATGACTATGTTGCCTAGATAATGTTTAAATATTGTAATATCGTTCTACAAATGCACAAAGTGTACCGCAAACGTTAGCTAGCTTGCTAATAGTTCAGCTCAGTGTAGCTCAGTCTCACTTTTACTCAGCTGTGGTCGCTTTTATTGCAAATAAATAAAAACTAAAGTGACTTTGTGCGGAGAGCAAAGGGAGGGGAGTTTTGCCCTTTTATTTCATCCAGTTTCTGTCTTAAAGTGTTTGTAGGTCTGAAACAGATTTCATGTTTCTGAAAATCCTCTGAAGCTTTTCAGACACAGTGGCTGTGTGAGTCTCTGTAAACAGCTGACAGAGTCTCTTGTGAAACAGAATAAAAGGTGTGTGTGACTTTAAGTGTTCTGCTTCCTGCTTCCTCCTCAGATCTCCACATGACTCCTCCCTCAGCGCTCTTAAGTTTCATGTGTGTGGAAGTCAAAGTGTGATTCAGCAGAGATGGCGCAGAAAGAACTTGACCAAGAAACCTTTTTCTGCTCCATGTGTTTGGATCTACTGAAGGATCCTGTGACTGTTCCATGTGGACACAGCTACTGCAGGAACTGTGTCCAACAGCACTGGGACCAAGAGGACGAGAAGAAGCTCTACAGCTGTCCTGAATGTCGCCAGAGCTTCAGCCCCAGGCCTGTCCTGGGTAAAAACATCATGTTAGCAGGTTTGGTAGAGCAGATGAAGAGGACAGCGCCCCCTGCTGCCCGCTGCTATGCCGGACCTCAGGATGTGTCCTGTGATGTGTGCACTGGGAGGAAGCTGAGAGCTGTCCAGTCCTGTCTGCAGTGTGTGATGTCGTTCTGTGAGCGCCACCTACAGCCTCATCATGAAGCTGCAGTGCTACAGAAACACCAGCTGGTGGCGCCCTCCCACAGGCTCCAGGAAAACATCTGCTCTCAACACGACAAAGTGATGGATCTATTCTGCCGCAGTGACCAGCGGCTGCTCTGCTCCCTCTGTGTGGACCAGCACAAGGGCTATGACCTCGTGTCCTCTGCCTCAGAGAGGGCTCAGAGGCAGGCTGAGCTGCCGGACAGGAGGGCCCTGCTGCTCCAGAGCCTCCAGCACAAAGAGACAGACCTCCAGAGGCTCCAACAGGAGGCCCAGGACATCAGACGCTCTGCCCAGACAGCAGCGCAGCACAGCGGGGACAGCTTCAGAGACATGGCCCTTCTCCTGGAGAAAAGACGAGCTGAAGTGGAGCAGCAGATCCGCTCCCAGGAGCAGACCCAACTGAGACGAGTGCAAGAGCTCCAGGACCATCTGCAGCAGGACGTGAGGGGACTGAAGAGGAGCCTCTCTGAGCTGGACACATTGGCCCTCACCCAGGATCATAACCAGTTTCTAAAGGTCTACGCCTCACTGTCCCCACACACACAGAGCACAGAGCCAGACTCCATTCACACAGGGGACTGGGGATTCTTTGAGGAAGTGACCAAAGCTGTGTCCAAACTCAGGGACACACTCCAGCTCACCCTGAGTCCAGACCAGGTTTTACTGCCACCAGCTAAACCCAGCTCCAGAGAGGGCTTCTTACAATATTCTACAGAAATCACTCTGGACCCAAACACAGCTCAAAGCCGACTGGTTCTGTCTGATGGAAACAGAAGAGTCACATATATGGAACACCAGAGGTATCCAGATCATCCAGACAGATTCAGTTACTGGCGTCAGGTCCTGAGCAGAGAGAGTCTGAGGGGCCGCTGTTACTGGGAGGTGAAGTGGAGCGGGTTTAATGTTTCTGTAGCAGTTTCATACAGAGAGATTCAGAGGAAAGGAAACTCTGATGAATGTAGATTTGGATTCAACGATAAATCCTGGGCCTTATACTGTAATGAAACCGGTTATTCATTTCGGTTTAACTCAGTCCAGTCCGAGGTCTCAGGTCCGGTCGGGTCCAGAATCGGGGTTTACCTGGACCACAGTGCAGGGGTTTTGGTGTTTTACAGTGTCTCTGGTGGAACAATGAGTCTCCTCCACAGAGTCCAGACCAGGTTCACTCAGCCTCTCTACACTGGGGTCTGGTTATACTGCGCTGGAGACTCTGCACATTTCCCTAAACTGAAATAACTTTGTTCTCCACAGTTTGGATCAAATTTGTGACTTTTATTTCTAAAGGCTGTACCTGATTTTTCCTTTGAAATGTTTGCAGGTGTTTTTCACATCTTAAAAACGTGACAAACAGAACTAGTTCATTGTAAACAGTTTGCAGTGGTCCAAAGTTCTTCCTCACTTACCTTCTGCATTCAGAGCGTCCTAATTCTTCACCGTGATGAGTTTATACGATAAGGAGTGTTTGCTCTGTTCTAGTGTAAAAGTGATCTAAAAGTGTGTGTAGATGTTCAGTGTGTGTTTGTGGACTTTGAATCATGATTGTAAAAGGTGCAGTCACAGAATGAGTAACACTGGTGATGCTGTTGTAATGCTGAAGGCAAACCTGTGATCATATTTACACTGTCATGTTCAAAACACAAATAAATTCACAAATCTGTTTTTATGTGACTTTCAATGTCCCAAATTCTCAAATATAGAAGGACTGGAGGGCATCTGACACACAGACAAAATGGAGGTTGGGAGTTATGAAATCTAAAGCAGGTTTAAGATAAGATAAGACTTTATTGATCTCACATAGGAGAAAATCACTTGTTACATTAGCTCAGTGCTTCTCAAATAGTGGGGCGGGCCCCCCTGGGGGGGCGCAGTGTGATGCCAGGGGGGGCGCGTGTGACCCTGGGAAACATGCTTTTTTTGCCATACTGTACTAGAACGAAAGTGTAATTGCACATCAACAACAGTAGTTGGCAGTAGCGCTCTCGTCGCTCTGGGGCAGGGTTCGGCGACCTTAAATACGCGATATACGCACAGAACAGACTTGCCATCAGCAGAACATCCTCTGTCACAGAAAAAAAATGCAATTAATTAATTAATTAATTAAAAAACACGTTATATTCCACTGAGCTTTGAGTTTATGCAAATGGACCATGTGGTTTTTAAGTTTCGTTTCTGTAAAACGTAAACAAATGTGCACAAAGCTGCATTAAAAGCACATTAATATTTGAGTCCTCAGTGCAAAAAAAGAGTGCAGTGTTTGTTGGAAGTTTCTTTCTTTTTTTGTTTTTAATGTTAATAAAAGGATACATTGTTATGCAGAGGTGTACTAATAATTTTCTAGACAAATAATACTATTAATAGTCGTGCACAGGGAGGGGGGGCGTGAAATTTTTTCTTCTTCCTAGGGGGGGCGTCATAGAAAATAATTGAGAAGCACTGCGCTAGGCTAACCGCAAATCTAAAACATCTCTGGAAGTGCGCCATATGACACCAAAGTGCTATGGGTGAGTAAAACAACTTGTTTTATTACCGAAATAAGGCTCAAATTGTAAAAAAAAAACAAAAAACCTTACTTTTCCTTTAAGTAGAAGTTATTATCTTTGTTGAATCTTGAGAACAATAACTAAAAACAGTTATTGCTGAGTTGACATTCTAACATTATCTAGGCCAGTAATAAATAGCCCAGATGGAGGACAGTTAAAATGAATAGGCCTCTTATTAAAATTCTGTCTGTATTTTGTTGTAATACAGTGGTCCCTCGCTCTATCGCGGTTCACTGTTCGAGGCCTCGCTGTTTTGCGGATTTAATTTTTTTTTTTTTTATAGTGTAGCATTGTGTTCTGCGTCCTGATTGGCTAAGAGACTGTAGACCTTTGCCGATTGATAGATGAGGGATGCAGGGAAGACCCGGAACTAGACCAGGACTAAACGTGGACTAAACCAGGTCTAGACCAGAACTAAACCAGGTCTAGACCAGGTTTAAACCAGGTCTAAACTTGGACTGGTCCTGGACTAAACCAGGACTGGATCAGGTCTAGACCTGGAATAAACCGGGACTAGACCAGGTCTAAACCAGGATTAAATCACCCCATGCGGCTCTTTGCTGGTTTCGTGCGGCTCTTGCGTTCGTTTGTGCGTGTTCGGTTTGTGGCTCAGGCTGCGAGGACGCGGTCCCGAGGGGGAGGCATGGTCCGGGCGCCGCGGTTCGATCTCGTGCTCGCAGCCCCAGCCTTTCACCGGTCATGTTGCTCTGTCACGGATTTGACCACGATGAGGGGTGCACGTGTCACGCACTTCTCCAAGGGGTTGGTGCACGTCGCGTCCCGGGACGTGGCAGTGCCGTTGGATGAGCGCGGTGCTTCCTGCGGATCCAGTGACTCATGTCTCCGCTCCCCTCGTGTGTGAAGCGCGGGGGCTCCGCCGGGAGCCCTGCCGGAGCCCCCACGCTTCACTATTAATACATTTTGTTGAAAATCTACGAAAGTTTGAGCGTTTAAACGAGAGAGAAATGTGAGAATACGTTAATTCCAGTGTTTTAAGGCGTTTACAGCCTTAAAACATGTATAATAATTGTAAAATATAAAGTTGTCCTACTTCGCGGATTTCACTCATTACGGGTTATTTCTGGAACCTAATAAACGAGGGACCACTGTATAGCAAACTTTGGGATCTAATCGTCACTAATAATTTATGCATTTTCCTTTTGGATATTACATGACAAAGTACAGTGTTATCACTCACGTCCATCCTGTGGTCCCTTCTGCCAACTGGTCACAGCGGCAGTACTTAAGGACCACTCTCCAGATTTTGACCATGGATCTTTGCCAAGATTATCTTAGCTGGACAATTAGTTGGCGTGCCCACTGGAAACCCACTCAGAACACAGGAGGAACATGCAAACCGGGAAACCATGCAATCCAACCTGAAATCTTCCTGCTGGGAGAGGGAGTGTAGCCACTGAGCCAAGGGAATACAGTAGGCCTTTTGACTGTGTATATTATAACTGAATATGAATGGAGACCAATCAGATATTTTTTAAAAAATGTATGTAGTTAGGTGAATACAAGTTTTGATCTTTGTGACAGTTGTAGCATTTTGTAATGTCCAGGTGATCATAGAGGCCTAATAACACTGGCTATGGTGTTTGTACTCAATGATTAAACACTTTATGCCTGCATACATAAGAAAATCTTCTGCTTAGCAATAGGGGTGGGTATTGGCAAAGAAGTCACGATTCAATTCGAATCACGATTCATATGCCACGATGCGATACTATCACGATGCATCACGATACTTGAATTATTGCGATGCATTGCAATATATTCGACCTACTTCAGTGAAAATGTACCAAAAAAAAGAGGATAACTTAAATATCAGTGGCTGTGTATCTGGGTCGTGTCTTCAATTGATACAGAACTCTGAGCAACTCAATTCATAACTGAATTTATTGAATAACAAAAACATATAAACCAAACCAATAACAAAAAAAGTGCATAGGATCTTTTCTAAAACAAAAAATGATGTTCAAACATTTGCCATTTTGGAGGTAGCTACCATCATAACAAACAATACCTTTCACAAAGAAAAAAGTGCATAGGATTTATTTTTAAAAACCCTAATAATTAATTAATGTATTTATTAATATTAAATATTAAATTATTAAATATTAAATTATGAATTAATAATCAATTTTTGGCATCAAGAATCGATACAGTATATTGTTAAAGTTAGTATCGCGATGCATTGTCATGACGATTATTTTGCACACCCCTACTTAGCAATAGAGCATTTTCACAAACCTGGAAAAACAGGATGATTATCCGTATGTGCGGCCATCTTGGATGCATTAGATGCTCAAAATTACATGTGTTTATATAGCAACCATGCAACCATGATTCCACATCGGAATCCAAAAGTTCTGACACAGTTGATGAGCTGTATAGGGATAAGTTGGATGCCAAAGAAAAGAAGCGTTATATGAAAAAACTCGAATTAAGCAAGAAGAGCCGTATGAGATGGATTCAAGTTTGTTCAATGACAATGGCGATTTGTCGATTCTGCTGCTGTAAGCTGTCCCGACATTGTGAAATACCTGATCTTCTCCCCAAGCCCTTATACAGCACAAGACCTTAAGACAGGCATGTCCAAACTATGGCCCGTAGGCCAAATGCGGCCCTCAGACAAATTTTTCTTGGCCCTCAGGCTTCCAGGTGAATTGGCCCAAATTACCTTGAGTAGAACTTTTGACTGCAAGTTTTTTGAAAATCTACCTTGATAAGACAATATTTAATGTTCATTGTGTCATTTTGAGGATCTTAGCATGAATAAAAGACTGATAGCTCATTCTAACGTGTTAAACATGCATATATTTCAATTATTCATTGTACTGATCACCAGTCTATGACCCACGATCGGCCCTCTGCTTCGTCTATGTTTACATATGTGGCCCTTGATGAAAAAAGTTTGGACACCCCTGCCTTAAGAGCTCTAAAGGTCTGGAGGCAACAACCAGTTTGTTTGTGGCTGGTACAAGAGCGCAAAGTGCAGAAAACTGGAGACAAGCATATTGTGATGGCAAAGGCAGGCATAACTAGTAGACCCACATGTGTAACGTGTTTAAGTACTAATATATTGCTTTTTATTATTCACATTTTGCAAAGATATGGCTACAGGCTAAGATACGGCTAAGATACGGCTAAGATATGGCTAAGATACGGCTACCGGCTGCAAAATGAGCTGAGCATATGCGAACGTTGTCGTGATTTCTCCCATCCAAGTTCTGCTTGAGACTGGCAATCCACAATCTCCTTTCCTTTGATAATTGCTATCTGTTCACCCTGGTTTAGTCCTGGTTTAGTCCTGGTTAGTCCTGGTTTAGTCGTGGTTTAGTCGTGGTTTAGACCTGGTTTAGTCCTGGTTTAGTTCTGGTTTAGTTCTGGTTTAGTCCTGGTTTAGACCTGGTTTAGACCTGGTTTAGTCCTGGTTTTGTTCTGGTTTAGTCCTGGTTTAGATCTGGTTTAGTCCTGGTTTAGACCTGGTTTAGACCTGGTTTAGTCCTGGTTTTGTTCTGGTTTAGTCCTGGTTTAGATCTGGTTTAGACCTGGTTTAGTCCTGGTTTAGTCCTGGTTTAGTCCTGGTTTAGTTCTGGTTTAGTCCTGGTCAGTGCTGGGAGTAACTCGTTACAAAAGTAATTAATTACTGTAATGCATTACTTTTTGGTGTAACGCAGTAATGGGAAGGGAAGAAAATCGGTAATATATTACTCGTTACAATGCCAGTAACGCACATTACAATGCATTTTTAACCTGCTTTGTTTTTGTGGGTTTTGCGTTTTCTTCATACAAAGCGGATCACCGCGAGATCAGCTACTGAATCTGATAAGTCCGCGCAGAACATTACATTTCATACAAAGTTCCGCGAGATCAGCTAGTGACATAAAAGTCCACGCAGACCATTCCATTTCCTTTTACTTCGTCTCGAACTGGCAGACTGACAAAGGATGACAGAAGCAGAAGAATCGGATAATGCTAGCTCCTTTTCAAGATGGGCATACGCCTACTACTTTCACTTCGTTCAAAATAAGGACTCCAAGAACATTTTAGTTAAATGCACACTGTGCGTGAATCCCAAACCTCTTTCCATGTGGAAATGCAGTACAAGCAATTTGACGAAGCACTTGCAGAGGTGCCATAGCACCACAAAATTAGTCAGGAAAGGAGGGGATGGGACAGGGAACG
Source organism: Paratrypauchen microcephalus (assembly GCA_036785185.1). Taxonomy (NCBI): domain Eukaryota; kingdom Metazoa; phylum Chordata; class Actinopteri; order Gobiiformes; family Gobiidae; genus Paratrypauchen; species Paratrypauchen microcephalus. The sequence goes on along the minus strand of JAVJIX010000025.1, from coordinate 8,334,813 downwards.
ATACAACCCAGGTGAAAGTCATGACACATGACAGATTTGCACTGTAGAATGCCAAATCCTTATTTCCAGTCATTTTGACGAGAGTAACTAAAGTAATGCAAAAGTAGTGTAATGCCTTACTTTTTATTTAGGCGCTTTGTGCTGCAATTTTGTATGAAAAGCGCCTTATAAATATTTGATTGATTGATTATTTAGAGTAATGTTGTAATGTAAGGCATTACTTTAACATGACAGTAACAAGTAATAAGTAGTGCATTACAGTTTTTGAGTAACTTGCCCAACACTGGTCCTGGTTTAGTCCTGGTTTAGTTCTGATTTAGTCCTGGTTTAGACCTGGTTTAGTTCTGGTTGGTCACTACTTTAGGTAAATGATAGAACTGCAGGTGTTTTTCTTTGTCCGGTCTATTGTGACAGCCTAGGACCTGACAAAAGTTGACCATTTTGCTTTTTTTTTTTTTTTTTTAAACTTTGCGGCATAAAGGCACTGTTCGCGGTGTCTCAAATATCTCCAAGATGGCGGGCTTCCGGATTATGACGTCACGTGAAAATGCTCTATAGTATACGTTTTTGTCTCAATAGAACATGGCAATAGGAGAAATTCAATTTGTCAACTGGACAAACGTATTCGACCAAATAAACTTAGCCCACTTGACAAATTGAATTTCTCCTTTTTCCATGGATTCTACCTGGACGACTGAGGGATTCTTCACACGTCTCAATAGAACAGTGTCTTGGAATCGCCAGTAGATGGTGTAAAAATGCTGCATTTAAGCACATCACAAGCTCCTCAACAAGTTCACCTGTCTCCCCTTTTCATGCTTTTTGTAGGTGTATGATTGCAACAGCAAGATAAAGACATGAAGTGATCAGAATATCAAACGGCTGAACTTCAGTTGTGGTGCTGATTGCTTCTGCACTCACAGACGGCCGTCTCAGTCACGCGTAAATGAAGTTATACCCTAGAGTTTTGTGCAGCACGGAATGTACACTGCCACCTCTTAAATGTTAGGGAAATGATCCGGTGTAATCTAGTCCATATTAAATACACTAGCTAGAGACTCCTATGGGACCATTGATGACAACTTATTTGACTTCTTGGCGCTGCTGGCCATATAATCTATCACACTCTGTTGTATCGAGTAGGGATTTGGTTAGAGCAAAGGAGAGACAGCCACCTCTACAGACTGCTAAACATAATGAACTCACTGAACCGAGTAAACTGCAGACTTGTGTACGTGCACTCCACAGTTGTTTGTGAGGGCCCTATGCAAAATGCTTTGTGGTGGCCCCTACAGTTAGAATGACCGGGGGCAACGCACTGATTACACGAACACAGTGAATATTGTATCAGTGGTTTTCAGAGTTTGTGATGCTGTCATACTCCCTGTTAGAGGAAAATTCACAAATGTTAAACTTGGTCTTTTATATTGGTGATTATAGGCCCTAGACTCTAGGGCCTATAATCACCAATATAAAAGGGCCTAGAGCGTGCTATAGGCTTGAGCTACAGAATGACCTTAAAATGTTGTAATGTGATATGAAAACCTTCCTTTACTCATGATAAACTGACTGCCAGAAGAACAGCAGAGACCATCATAGCGGTAGGCTATGATAGGGCTGATCATGGGAGCCTCCTATTTTGTGGTTTGAAACCCTCCTGGATATGGCTAGACGAGTGTTCACAGGTCAATATCACAGAGGTCAGATAGTGTCATACAGCTATTCATAACATGAGCACGTGTAGTGCGCAGTGTCTGATGTTATGTCTACTATAGCACCTGCTAATTAAACCCCTCAGCAGATTGCAGCATGCATGATTGATGGGACTTCATCCCATTTCAATTTCCATGCCTTAATCACTGGGAGGAGTCAACAGAGGCGTGAAATGGTGATCTGCTTGTCTGTTCTGCTGCTCCAATTTAATGCTTCTTATAAATGATTACTTTAATCATTCATATTTCACTTTACAAATTAGTTATGTTTCTAAACCTTTATAGATATTTTTACACAATAAACTGCAGGTACTACACTGCTATAGACTACTGCAAACATTCTATTCAAAAGATACTGTATAATATTTTGCTCACAGAAAGTTAAAACCTACTAGAATGCTGCACGAAACCTAAGAAACATGCACCAGGGACTACATGTGGAAATTAGCTTTAGTTCTACAACCTGCACAGTGCATCTCTCCTGTAGATTATGCACTGTCACTGTCTTATAATAGATACGTATGTTTCACCCTGGTGATAATATTTTGTTTTGAATTGTTAATTGTTAATTGTTATGGCCCTAACTTTTCATCATCCTAAAACCCATGGTGCTCCTATTGGAACAGCCTGTATAATGTTTAAGTCGACATGGATGGTGAAAATGGATTTCCTTGAGTAATACATTTTTGGGTGCAATATTGGCTTTAATAAAGCATCGACAAAGACTCATAATGAACATCTAGTTTATCAAATCCGTTAGGGCTAGGAGTTAGACATTAATTAAGTGGTTACTAAGTCTGAATCACTGTTCATTATGAATTAAGTCTTTATCCATACCATATTATGGCTTAAAACCGCAGTATGCACAGAATTCTCCATAGAAATCTTCAGTAGTGTGGCATAAAACCTATATCTCTGTGTGAAATGTTCAAAAAGATCATATTAACTTTCTATTTCTATGGAATCATGCAGGTGATGTACCACTTCCAAAAGGTTCCATACTGTACCTTTAAGTGTTGTTGTAAAATGTTACAGGTTTTAGTTTGTTTCTACTGCTCATTACCTATGCAGCTTTCATTGGGGACTCCTGTTTTGATGGATGCCTGCTGCTCCCTCTGCTGTGCTTTAATGTTTGAGTTTTGATTTACGATGGCGGGGTGATGCATGGCGAGTGACAGATCCTGAGGAAGTATGGAATAATTGAGAAGGTGTGATGGGATGTCGAGGTCATTATTAAGGGAAGGTGCTAGAGAAACTGGCTGTAGCCATTATTTTGTGCTCCGTTCTGAATGTTTCACTGTGGAGAGAGAAAAAAGAGGAAAAGAGGAGTGGACCAGGGAGCGGAGATGAATAGTGTGGTCCATATTTTGACATGGGGGTTTCCTAGCGCTCATTAAACCTGTCGCTGTGAACGCGCCACGTGCCGGACTCATTGATCCCAGAAAATGAACCCTTTTCCCTGGTGGTAAAACACGCTTGGAGCTCCACACATTTCCCCTGTATCCATTGTTGTCAAGTTTGGATTACAGGTCAACTATAAAGGCAAATAAAGATAACAACAAATTAAAGGCTAAAATAACAGATAGTGAGGAAATTAAGAATGTTTGGGTTAAAAAAATCCTTTATTTTCTTATAACAATAAGAACTCAAAATCCAAAGCTCAAAGTCACTGGAAAACTGCACAGATCTTATTCAAATGTAGAATAGTTTCCCTATAGCAACACACATACATAACATAATGAACACTTTTTTGTTTTTTGTCAAAGAATTTGAAAAACAGTGAGCAATGAATAAATATTTACACAAACCTTAGGGCTGCTAATACTTTAGAGATCTGTTTTGAATTCTCAGTTTTTAGGTCCCTTTTGGTATACGATCTTAAAGGTGAAGGTACACTTGATTGTTTATTGTTGTTTGTTTATTATTGTTTATAGGGAAAATTGTCCTCTGTAGTTGACCCATCCTTACTGCTGGCACTGTGTAACGTTTTTAGCCAAAAGTCAATACAAAAACAAAACTAGCGAGCATGATTGTATTGTACAGAAGTCGACAAAGGCCATATTCATAAGCAATATTTTTTCTTCCTTGTTATCCCAAGATAAAGAGATAATTAATTTGTGATCTCAAGAAAACAAAACAGTTATTTCGAGATCTCGAGAAAACAAAACAGTTATTCCGTGATCTCGAGAAAACAACTGAAACATCTACCGCCACGATGTGACAGGCTGTTTTCGGGGCTATTCCTCATTCTGAATAAACACGTTTTTGGTCATTAGAATGTCTGGAATAATAATCGATCAGCTGATAAGGCAATATTTTTGATCAGGGGTTGACATAGGGGGAGATTGCATTACGTCTTTTAATTCGGGATAATTTCAAGATTTGTCTGTGACACCGCTGCAGAAGACTGGCCCGGCTTCATCTTTACCGATGGAGATACAGTGATCGTTTTCTCGAGATCATGGAATAATTCTTTGTTTTCTTGAGATCTCGAAATAACAGTTTTGTTTTCTCAAGATCACAAATTAATTGTGTCGTTTTCTCGAGTTAATTTTCTCATTATTAAGGTGGAAAATAATCATTACAAACATGGCCTCTGTCGGCTTCCGCAGTATTGCACTGAAAGCTTTTTAGGATATCTATATTTCCAAAGTTGAAAATGCTTTGTTCCAACTTGGGATGTCATGAAGCTGTAGTTTTCAAGGTAACAGTTCCCTTTTACCTTTTGTTCAGTAGAGATTGGCGATTTCAGGACTGGAATCAACCAAAAGGTGTGTGAAGTTTAAAAGCACACCTGACCGGTGGAGCAGGTCAGCAGTTTTAAGTTCCTTGGGGTACACATCACTGAGGATCTGTCCTGGACACTACATACAGACACTGGGGTTAAGAAAGCCCGACAAAGACTCTACCTCCTGAGGAAGTTGAGGAAGTTTGGTATGGACACCAGCATCCTCACAAACTTCTACAGGTGCACCATCGAGAGCCTGCTGACGGGCTGCATCACAGTGTGGTATGGGAACTGCACCGCTCAGAGCCACAAAGCATTACTGAGGGTGGTGCGAGCGGCAGAGGACATCACTGGCAGCAGTCTCCCCTCCATCCAGGACATTTACCACAGCAGGGGTCTGCGTAAGGCACGCAGCATCACTAAGGACCATACTCATCCGGCACAAGGACTCTTCCGTCTGCTACCCTCTGGTAGATGATACAGGAGCCTGCCAGCACGCACAAAAAGACTCAAAGACAGCTATTACCCCCAAGCTGACAGACTACTGAACTCTGGATAATACTCTAAATAATACTGAACTCTCAATAATACTGCACTAAACTACCTTTCATTATGCATAATTATGTTTACTGCTGCTGCTCTGTATGAATGTATCATGTTTGTCACTACCTCACTGTAAACTACTGTTACCTGTGCAATAATCTGTGCAATTACCTATGTGCAATATTTATACCACACTATGTGCAATACGAAATCCACATGCAACACCCATACCACACCATATTATGTGCAATCTGTGAAATACTTACACCTTATTTGATCTTTGATTTAATCCTACCTGCACCTTGTACATTGTACCTTGTATTTTTTATTACATATTTTATTATATTGTTAATTATATTGTTTACTTCTTCCCCTGGACTTTCGCAACACTTTTTTTTACCATGTACTATTATTGCATGTTATTAGTACTTCTGACTATCTTAGCGAGTCAATGGTTCTTCTGATCCTAGGCATTTCATTGCATTGTTGACCTTGTGTTGATTCTGCATATGACAAATAAACAATCTTGAATCTTGAATCTTGAATCTTGTATTATCACATGATATCACAAGATGGAACAGAGTGTTTTCTTTTTGAGAACTCAGCCTAAATATGCAGTTTTTTGTTTTTTTTTAAATATGGATGAATGAAACCAAACATAACAACATTATAACATAGATCAGAAAATAGCCGAATATGGGCCCTTTAAAATGTCATAAATTGTAGTATAACTACACAAAGAAAAACAACTTTAGCTCAGCAAATTGAGAGGCCGAGGAAAACCCGACCATGCATGAGGATAGATAGCACAATATCCTGTACTCAAACACTGATGTGGCAGCGGTGAAACAAATCCTTTATAATGCAAACACAACGCATTTGTCAGGTTCATCTGTACAACCTGCCGCCCACACAGACAGGGACAATAGAGCTCACACAGACAGCGCCCATCCTTTCTGTCCTATAACCACTTTGAATGGAGCAGTACTTGAGGCGCATGAAAGCACCGATAAGCAGCAGGTAGAACATCTAACGCACAGGTAATCGAGAGGCCACGGGACGGAGCACACTGGGTCCACTGAAAGAGGGATTAACACGGATTCATCATCAGCCTGAATCAACAGAAAAGAACAGCATCAAAAACACTTACTTTATACTGTCAGCTGGGGGGACTCAGCAGGCTGGCGGGTTAAATCATCCTCAGCGTCAACATGGAAAAAAAGCAAAAATAATTACAAAAAAATCAACAAGTATCAATCAGCTTAAAGATGGATGTATTGTGTAACTTTTCTTGTGGAGGGCATGCCCCCTGCTTGTCTCTCTGGACTTTTTATTATATTGCCTGGAATTGTCCACAGCACTAAATGTATTGATCTCCACAGAGGCAAGCAGGACCAGGCTGTTACAGGTCAGTTCTGTGGAAAGGTGACCATGTAAGAATATGTCTTAAAATGTATTTTTGAGCAATAAAAACATCTGTAATACCATGAGTATATTGCCTGAAAAGTTACTTACTGCACCTTGAGGTAACTATAGAAACTGATTAAAGGTGCACTATGTAACTAATGGGTGGAGGGTCTGCTCCCTGTCTCATTCTCCATGGAGATGTTTATGTTATGTTTGGCAGTAATATCTCCATGGAGACAAGCAGGTGCCAATTTACAGGTCACATCTGTGGAGATGTGACCTTATTTCACCTCTGGTACATTGACTTGCTTCCAGTGTACAATAATATGAATGGGCTTAATCAAAAATATCTCTGCTACATGGCCATTAAAGTAAACGGACGGTTTGCCTCAAAGACTCACTAAAACGGAGGAAATGTGCCTAGATTATGTGGCTAGATTATAGGGTGACAAATTACACAGTTTTTGGAGAGACTTTTTCATGGTTTTGTTTGTAATAATTAAAAAGTAATTAAAACTGTCAACTTATCCTGAGAGTTCCAAATGTATTGTGAATGGTTAATAAGAGGAGTGGGAGGAGGAAATAGAAATATTGAAAATTTGAATCACAATTTAACAGTCTCTCCTTCCTGGGACTTTCATGCATTCTGTTGGATGGCTTTTAATGTTGACAGAGATAATGTAACATTGTGCTGGGTGTACTCTGTTGCTCCACATGTATCAAGCCCAAAAATGTGAATCTTGCTTAGCTCTTGCATGTCTCTTCAACTGTTTATTTTGCAGATGTCATCTGGAGCAGCGCTGGGCCAAACCTCAGTGTGAGTGTTAAACATGAGGTGTCACTAAACTCACAGAGCTCAATCAATGGTGTGTTGGGACAACCTTGGAACAAAATCAATGGAGCTGTTTCTCGCAGATAGAGTCATACCACGACAGTGTTCACCATTTGTGATAGTCTTGACATGTGCTGATGCCATTTTTCATGGTTTTAGGCAATTATCAGCATTGTTCATCATCTGACTCTCTGTTTGAACATTGTATAAATGCAATATTTCATTCTCCAGTAATGGAAGTAAAAGTAATTCTGCTCTGATTGTTGAGCACAACAAACTCATATGGTTGCAAGCCAATGGCACAAGTTTATAAGAGGGTAAAATATCAGCAAATTAAAATATGTCTTGGTGAGACCAATTTGAGAAATGAATGAGAATGAAGAGAGTTTTGTTGTTGAACTTTAAAAGGTTTTACTCCCTGAGAGGTTTATGACTTTTGCAGTTTCACAGTTAAGGATCTTTAACTAAGATGAAGTTTTAACATGTTTCTGAGATACATGTTTCTGAGCCTGATTCATCCATCCTTGTTATTACAGCAGCATACTGGCGCTGACAGTGCCTCTCACACACACAGAGTGCAGTATATTAAGTGTCTTATCTGTTGCACCATTTAATGGTTTTCTTTTCAGCGACTCATGAGGTTTGACAGCACATTTATCACACCGCTCTGGTTTAGAAAACACACCGCGATGTGCCTCTGCTCTGTCACGTAGAAACATGTCATTAGTGATGAACCATATCTTACAAAGGCGATTTTTACATTTTCTTCCTTAAGACAGGAGCAGGTAATTGGTTGATAGATAGATGATAAAAGTGCACAGCACATTGCTGGCACTAAAGCAGCTGGACTGAAGTGGACATTTATTGTATAACTTTAGATTGTAGGGCACTGTATTCGTATTACAATGGTATGTGCCAGGGACAAGTCTCGACTGTTTCGGGGAACAAAATGTGAGGATAAACAATTTTGTATAATTTTAAGTTAGTATCATTTTCTTGGTTCATAAATTGACAAACAAAGAATTGTACTTAAACAAAGATGCCCCAGTTGACGTATGTGCCTGTGCTTTGCTGGAGACACTCCACCCGACATAAGCTGCATGTGAAAAGCATGATTAGCATAGCGTGAAAACAAAGAGGGAAGTTTGGAATCCATAAATATGCTCTACATTGCCTTAGCGTTTTGTCTTTTTGTACAGTCTGCCTCTTATAAACACCTAATGTGTGTCTCAAAATATCTGATGAATTCTGATTAAAGTAACATAAAAACATAAGGAGTTGTCACAAAAGTTTCAGGCTTTAGTTTTGTCTAAAATTGTAATATAGTGTAGAAGTAGCACCTCTGATGACCCGAACTGATTGCAGACAAAAAGAAAGAGATAGATGCACTCATGTCAAATTCATCATGCCAAAAATCATATAATAAAGTTAAAATTGATTATGTATTCACCTTATGTCTGTTTCAGATATACTGTATACACGTCTAAAGATATTTTCTGTTAGTTAGTCCAAATGAAACAACATGAGCTCAATCTGCAGATATAGCTTTATTTATTTTCTTCATCAAAAATATTCATATAAGCAAATACTCTTCAGTTTACCATTTCACATCACAGCAGTAGATACGTATTAAAACACTCAGTACATTCATTTTAAAATAAATATGCAAGCCAACAGTACACAGCTGGTACAATCAAAAGAAACACTGCCAATGAGGAAAGGTAAACAACTTCTTCCAAAGTGTATAAAAATCACAATCTGAAAAATATCAGTGGCACAAGCGCATGTTACATTCAATAATACATGATCTCTATACTCTGCTGATATGTTCATTCTGACTACATTTGCAATGTCATATACAGCTACTATGGCACAAAGATTTGTAAAGCTTCGTTCTAACACTTCAGTGGCTGTAAAAGGCATGTCCCAAAAGTTAAACTGAAAATCCACAAACGGAAATGAAGACGCCTGAAAAATGGAAAAGACTAAAACATAAGTCACTTGTCCGTTAACTACATGTGAGGAAAACAAATGGAAAGGTGTTAATATTACAATATTCACAACTTTAAGTCTAACAGGCGTTCATTACTTTAAAAGTACCGCATGTGACTTTCTGGAGGTGACATGGCTCCTGCACGATTCCATGTAAACAGTAACTTAGTAGACGTTTTTCAGTGCAATAAACAAAACCAAACAAGGTTATATACTGTGGTTTTAATATGTACTTCATGCATTTAGAAACAAATACATAAATAAATAAAATAAATGTTGAGCGCTTATTTAGAAACACAAAACATGACTTTAAAAAGTATTTAATATGCCCACGTTCCTTTCATTTGTTGTTTTGTTTTTGTAGTTGTTGAGATTTGTCCTTCAGGACCACCATACAATATCTACTACAGTATATAGACAGACTGAGAGGAGACAGTGCTGCTGAGATTGATTCTTATCTTTTTAATATCAGACTCAATGCAATATTGATCTGAGACATTTCCTTCCCCTATATACTGTACACTGTACAGCTACAATCCCGGGGGGAGGGGACCCCTGCATGTGATGGGCGCTGCTGTTTGGGTTTCTCCGCACACCTCACTCTCATCTCTGGAGGCCGCAGAAGACAGCAGACCCGGCCATTTGCCATCAATAGAAAAGGCCACATTATCATGAGTCACCATCAACCAGGGTCAAACCACAAAATGAACGTCATGGCAACGATTGGTATGAACAAGTCACTTCACCGCTCAGAGCTATAACGATCCAAATCCAGACATTACCTCCTAACAGTGAAGATATGTCTGATTTTATTTAATAGGTGAAGGTGGAACATATCGGGGATGAAGTGATTAGCTATGACATTAAAGGTGCACTATGTAACTTTTTGGTTTGGGGTCCGTCACATGTTTGATATGTTATTGCCGTGAGTGGGGTTGCTTCTCCACAGATCTGACTTGTAACATGGTCTGGTTTGATCTTAATGAAGATAGAAAGATTTAATAACCAACTGTGAAACATTCCAGACAAAGGAATAACATGGATAAAAGCATTTGACGGGCCCTCCACCAGAAAAGTTACACAGTGTACCTTTAAAGTGAAGTAAGGCTAAGGGTCAAAGCAGAAGAAATAAAATAATAAAAGCATTATATGTGGGCTGGCCTTACAAAACAAAAGCACACCGAAGTACAAAGAGGACATTTGTAAAATTAACTGAGCGAGTGTATTTGACATAAAGTGGTACAAAACGAGGTCAGTGGGAGGGGCTTGGGCGGAAGAGCAGGTGGTGATCTTTACTTCCTAATTCAGTAATGCAGAAGAAATCAATTGATCTGTCGTAGAGAAATAGAGAAATTTAGTGTGGAGGAACCATCCAGGCATGGTGATGAGTGCATCCCATTCAATCAACGTGGTACAACTCTAAACCATTACAATTTAGACATTTTTTTATGGACAAAGAAAAAATATTTGATCTGTTGGTCACTGTGAAGTAGACATGGGCATAGTAGCCATCATGTCGTCTCAACACATCTTGTGTTGTCTCCAACTAACCAGGTTAACTGTAGCTCTCTAAATTGAGTTCCATCTAGAAAGACATTTGGCCAAACCAACACGACAGCAGAACAAGCCAGGAAATCTTTTTTTAAAATCTTTTCTCGATGAGAGAAAAGTATGTTTTAAAGGTCCCATGGCATGAAATTTTCACTTTCTGAGGTTTTTGAACGTTAATGTGAGCTCCCCTACCCTGTTTAGGCCCCCCATGACTAAAAGTTGCGAAATGTGTAAACTGAGCATTTGTGATCCTTGCGTTTGAAAAAAACACAGCCCAAATGGGCAATTCTGAACAAGGCTGGTTTCTGACGTCACACTCAGGGAAAAATGCAAATGAATTTCCACCGCCCGTCTGTATTTCTCCCCACCGTCTCTGGAACTCACGCCCATAGAGTTTGGACTGCGAATGAGCAACGCAATGCGAGATGCGTTTTTTTTTATTTGCCTGGAGACACGTGAGAGTGTTTCCAGGCTCGGATGTCCTTTATCCGAGCCTCCGAACCTCTGAAACAGCAGTGGTTTAATTTTATTTTCTGTGGAAATGTGTTTATTTTTCAATGGAAATCGTCTCATATCTTCCTCCGCACTTAAACACGGAAGTGGGGCCAACGCACATCGCACCGCTAATCCAGGAAAGAGCGGAGAGTTTGGCCACGCCCCACCCGCTGCTCTGGCCTGTCTCTGTCCTCCTCATTTGCATTCAAGCAACAACGCTCATAATAAAGTGTTTCAGAGACATTTATGACTGACTGTGTTCATGGGTCTTTCTCATGCACTGAGTGTTGATTTTGGAGAAGGATCTTTAAAAATGTTAAAGATCCCATGACATGGTACTTCTTGATGCTTTTATATGGCTCCTTAATGGTTCCCTAATACTGTAAATGAATCCTTCTTCAAAATCAACACTCAGTGCATGAGAAACAGAGATAAGCTGAGAAAGAGTAATTTTTCTCACTCTGAACACTCTATAATGGGCGTTGTTGTTTGAATGCAAATGAGGAGAAAAGAGCTGGCCAATAGTAGAGGGTGGGGGCGTGGCCAAACGCTCCGCTCTCGCTCTGAGCCTCAGCTGATCCATTTCCTTGTTTTTGCATGGGGGAGAGATTTGAAGCGTTACATTGAAAAATAAACACATTTCCACATAAAATAAAATCAAACCACTGCTGTTCAAAGGTCCAGAGGCTCAGATAAAGGACTTCCGAGCCTAGAAACACTCGGACATGCCTTCAGGCAAATAAAAAAACGCATTTCACATTGCCTAGCGCATTCGCAGTCCAAACTCTCTGGGCGTGATTTATAGAGACGCTGAGTAGAGACAGACGGGGGTGGAACTGCATTTGCATTTCTTTTTTCGATCTGACGTCAATAAGGTGCCTTGTTCAAAATCGCCCGTTTGAGCGCCGATTTTTTGTAACGCAGAAAAGGATCGCAAATGCTCAGTTTAGACATTTCGCAACTTTTAACCATGGGGGGGGGGGGTGCCTAAACAGGGTAGGGGAGCTCACATTAACGTTCAAAAACCTCAGAAAGTGAAAATTTCATGCCATGGGACCTTTAAGTATGTCCGTTGTTGTTGCCATGTTTGTTTTGTTTTGTTAAGGAGCTTCACATTTAGCTTCCGCCCAAACCACAGTGCTGCCCTGTGACTGGACCAGTCTCCAAACCACTGGTGGATTGGGACCAATCACAACAGTGGGAGCCCGACCAGATTTTCATGAGTTTGTGAACCCTTTTTAATCAGCATATGCTTAATAAAGATAAAACAAAATACATTTCTAAATGTTTTAAAGCTATACAGTGCATAAAACGATGATGCCATTTTTTGTTGGCCACTTTAACTGATAATAAAGACCATGCCAGCACTGGAGTCACTTCCTCAGTCTCCCTAAAAAGCTAAAGGTTCAAAAAGTACATTCATTTATTCTCTATATATTTTTATGTCATCACAAACCATTAATAGCTATCAGAGGACTATCTATAGTCAGCAGACATTTCCTCTTCCTAAAACTGGACATGTGATAACTACAAAACACCAAGGAGACATGGGACCTCAAATATAGTTTTTGTAACACTGTAACAGTCAAGTGTACCATAAATATCTAACATCAAAAATCTGATATTGGAGATGTGTTATGATAAGAATGCAGGTGAGGCTTCTGCATACTGGCCATTGGCTATAGTCAGTTTGCTGGGGTAAGGGCAGTGGACTCGTGGATTAGTCCTGACCCCTGCACAAAGACGCACATGTTCAGTGCTCTTCACTTGGCAATGCTGGTCCAAGCAGAGACCAAAATGAAACCACGAGGCAAGGCTTGCTCAGGATATCGTTGTTGGTGCGTCAAAAATTAGCACCAATCAATTTATGTTATTACTGTACATACAGGTATGGGTGTCGTCGTCATGTGGACTGAGAAGAAGTGCTCATTTAGGCAAGTCTTTTACAGTAGTTGATTTTTTGCACAACAGAATGAATCTCTTGAGGACTGCTGCTTAATAAAACTTTTTTTCATGTTTGCCAAAGACTTTTCCCCCTCACACTGTTGTGTCAGCTGCACCAGCTGATGTCTCGCCGCTGTGCTCTCTGAGCTGGCTGACATTTCCAATCCTCAAAGAGGGACTGTGGGTAAAGTTGGTCGCCAAGGAGACCACCCCATTATTTTCTACCTGTGGTGAAAGTGGGGTAGAGCCTCACGAGGAAATGCAAATGGGCTTCCCGTTTTTATCATACTGGTACACTAACATTTTTATGCAATGGGAGTTGGCTGGAGAGATCCAAGGGCTGCTCGTTATGGAGAAGTTGTGGCTAGCGTAAAATGGTGGCGGTTGCTTGCGGCAGTGGAGCAAGGCCCGCAACACATTAGCCGCCATACCCCGAAAACGTTTACTGATGAAGCAGTACAGGAAAAAATTCACCCCGGTGTTGAGCAATGCTAACATGTTCGCCAGATCAGTAAGCAGGTGTAGCAACTGGCTAGCCCCCTGAGAGGCAGGAGGGGGTGAGTAGAAGTGGTACAGGATCATGAGGGTACGCGGCGCCCATAAAACTGCAAAGATGGAGGTGATGGCGAGCAGGATGGCAGTGGTCTTTCCGGTGGAGTAGCCACGGAGGCGGAAACAGTTGCGTCTGCGGCGGAGTTTGAGCACGATAACGGCGTTGAGGGTGAAGAAGACGGTGCAGGGCAGGAGGTAGACAGTGGTGCAATGGGCCCAAACCAGAACATGCTGAGCTGCACTTCTACCTGTTACATCCCCCCCAACCACACCGCCCGTCCCATACAGACTGTGCCATAGCTCAGGCCACCAGTAATAAGGTGCCGCCGATAGCAAGCACCCAACGTACACCGCAAATATGACCCGGCGTGTGCGGGCGGGGTACGAGACCGTGTGGTATCGCAGCGGGTGACACACCGCGATATATCGGTCGACGGTGAGAGGGACGGTGATCCATATAGAGGTGTGAATGGAGGAGAACTCAAGCACTTGCACTGCACTGTTAAGTGAAGGGGGCAGAGGCATGGCCAAAATAAAATCTTCCAAAATAAAGTCCACAAAAACGATGAGTAGCAGCACCAAGATGTCAGCCGCTGCCAAGGCCAAGAGATAGTTGTAAGAGGACTTCTGACGGCGCAGCACCAGCTGGGACAAGATCACCACTGTCAGGATGTTGGCTGGAGAAGAAAAGGAGAAAAAAAATAAGAGACTGTTAATACAATACAAAAATAATGTATTGAGTTATACTGCAGACACAGCTCTGGAAAAAAATAAGAGACCACTGCAAAATTATCTGTTTTTCTGATTTTACTACTTATAGATATGTGTTTGGGCAAAAGAAACATTTTTGTTTGAGTCTATACAAACAACTGACAACATTTCCCGCATATTCCAAATAAAAAATATTATTGTTTAGAGCATTTATTTGCAGAAAATGACAAATGGGCAAAATAACAAAAAAGATACATGTTTTCAGACCTCAAACAATGCAAAGAAACAAGATCAAATTCATTTTAAAACAACATAATACTAATGTTTATACTTAAGAAGAGTTCAGAAATCAATATTTGGTGCAATAACCCTTATTTTTAATGACAGCTTTCATGCATCTTGGCATGCTCTCCACCAGTCTTTCACAATGTTCTTGGGTGACTTTATTCCACTCCTGGTGCAAGAACTGAAGTAGCTCAGCTTTGTGTTTGTGTTGGAATTCAACAGACACTGGAATGGAATGGCTGTAAAACATGTAGAGATGCTGATTTCAGAAAAAAAAAGCAGTGGTCTCTTATTTTTTTCCAGAGCTGCAGGTATGCATGCATATTTAGCCAGGTTTAGGGGAAAGTCATTTGAATAATGACTTTCCCCTATTTCTTGTTGTTGTTTTAGTTTAGTCTTGATTTAGTTCTTACTTTTTATATAGCAAACCTTGGTACGTGTAAAACCTATTTCACATTGCTCCACCTTGCACTGGTCCAGGAGGATTTCTGAGATCTTAGGCCCACGCATGACTCATCCCCCAGTGACCTATATGCTTTAGGTGGACGAGGAAGACTTCCTCGCTCACGTGGACAATATAGTCCCATTATGTCTTTTTTTTGTTGTTTGATCATTTCTATTTTTCTTTAAATCTGCTTGTGTGCAATTTAGACTCAAATTATTCCAACAAAGACCGCTTTGTGCACTGGTTTTTAGGAGCAGGTGGGATTATACCTCTTCGTGTTTTATGATTTAGTCTTGTAATCACCAACAAAATGACTCAGGGTGACTCCTATCGTGAGTGCAGAAAATTGCCGCAATAAACAAGACCTAAATTTAACTGACTTTTACTTAGCTTTGATTGCGTGCTATATTTACAACACATTTCCTGAATTAGAAAAGGCAATGTGCATGGCCATATCTCATACAGAACAAATCAGAGGTCTAATTTTACAACCCAGTGGGGGTCTGGGCACGGCACAGTGGTCCTTTACTGTTCCTGACAGGTCCACTTAGCAGCAGGGGTGGACACGGTGCCAAAAAACATATATCACCGTTTTCTTGGGGGCAGATCATGTTTTTATTTTAACACGATTTAGATGTATGTTAATATTGCCTTAAACAGGTAACTTAGCTGCTTGTTCTGAAAGATCCAGAACCATATTATTGGTTAATTCCATTTGTAACTCAGTCAGAGCCTTACAGAGACAGACCAGTAGGAGAAGTCGGTGGGGGAAAGTGTCTGTGTTTTATCATATAGTGGCATTAAAGATCCTATATTACACAAATTTGAGCTTTAACCCGTGTTATAGTGCTTTTACGTCATCAAAACATACCTGGAAATGTGTTTGTTTCATTCACACATGTTTGAGTAACCCTTTATTATTAATCATCACAAGGTGCATGTAGTTACTAGCCTGGGAATTCCCAGGCCGCTTCCGTTCGTTTCGAACTGGAAGGCGGCCTGGCAGCTCGTCCAAGCGAGAGTCCCAGATTTAGGGCCCCAATCAGAGAGCGGGGGAGGGGTGGAAAGACGGTGACGCGTACCACATGACAAACGGAAGCTTGTAGTTTGAACTGACAACTGACATGATTGGCTATGGACTTACGTACACGCTCAATGATAGACATTCATAACGCCCAATAAACGGCCGTTGGCAATCGCTAACCACACCTCCGCTACGGGATTTTTCGAAGCGAGTTTCCAGACCCATATCTCACTTGTGATATGGTCAGGTGTTAACCAGACTATGTAGTTACAGAAGCTGACAGAGGCCATGTTCGTAATGAATAATTTCCACCTTAATAATGAGAAAATTAACAATTGACACAATTCATTTGTGATCTCGAGAAAACAAAACAGTTATTTAAAGATCTCGAGATAACAGAAATCACAAATTAATTATCTCGTTATCTCGGGATAACAAGGAAGAAAAAAATATTGCTTATGAATATGGCCTCTGTCGACTTCCGTATGTAGTGGTATTTTTCAAGTTAACACTTTTACCTTTTACCTTTAGTTCAGTAGAGATTTGCAATTCCGGATTCCAGATAGAATCATCTGAATGAAGTATTTGGAGTTTAAAAACACATTTCCTGTATCACCACATGGCGTCACAAGGTGGAACAGAGTGTTTTCTGTTTGAAAGAAGAGCTCAGTCTAAATCTGCAGGGTTTGTGTGTTAAACATGTGTGAATGAAACAAAACGCAACTCCAGGTATGTTTCTAATGAGGAAACAACATTATAACAGATAGGAAAATCGCGTAATATCATGATCTGACAGTAACACCAGAACTGCATATCGCCACATGGCCATATCACCCAGCCCTATAGCAGCAGTGAAGGATGGGTCAAATGCAGAGGGACAATTTAACTATAAGGACATAAAAGACAACTCGCTGAAATTCCCAATGTGGTGTTAGGAGGCTGAATATAAGAGAGCCATGCACTTATCTGATTTGTGTGCTCTCAGTGTGGTCTTGCTCTGTGGTAATAGATCTAGGATTGGATTAAATATGGCAGCTTGAAGTCTGCTCCATCACACTTCACAGCCGTGGCCCCTATCAGCTGATTACAAATTACAAAGCTGGCTCCAGCTAATGACTAAAGATGTCCTTGGTAGACGGCGCACATACAAGAGAACACACACACTGTCACACCAGCGTCACTTACAATGCAAATCATCAGGCATGCTGCAATTAATTTGCAAACAAGTGATCTATAAAATGTCAAAGCAGAGAATAAAAAGGCATCTTAATCTACATGACCCAATCAGGTTTGAGGTGTTTCTGTAACTAAACTTATTATATAGATTAATAATAACTGATATAAACACTCTAGGCTAAATACATTTTGTGTAGTGATGCAATGTGATGTTTGTGAGTGAATTGGCTCTTTTGAAAATTTCCTTTACCTGAATGCTTGGATCTATATCTCATTTTTTTCTTTCCAATTTTTATGCATTTTTACACTCATTAAAGATCCCATGACATGGTACTTCTTGATGCTTTTATATGGCTCCTTAAAGGGACAGTGTGTAAGATTTTTACCCGTTAATTACTGAAATTGAAGATACCCATTCAAAAATACATTGTTTTCCAAGCCTTTTCACTTCCATCATGAAATCAAAGTATTCTTTTGGACTTAGATATAGTCACATAAAAGGGGGATCTTCCCCATATAGAGGCAGCCATTTTGAATACGAGAGCCGCAGAAGGACATTTGGGCTCATCCTTCGCCGAGGCTCCTGCTAACAGCTGCTCATCCGCGCTGCATATGGCTCCCCCCTTCCCCCCTCCCCTTCCCCCCTTCGCTCCTCTGCTCCCATATGCAGCCAGGAGCGAAGGAGAGAAGGGGAAGGGGAGGGGGGGAGGGGGGAGCATGCTGCCGGATCACACATCGTAATGGATATAACACGTATTTTGGACTAAATTGTTTTACTGGATTTTATTCGCTGGATCCTTATGGACAGATTGAGACCAAGTTTATGGTGAAATACAGTGTTTGACCTGTGCAGAGCCTTCAAAGGTAAGCTAAGTAAGCTAAGTTTTGTGCTTTTCTGTATAAAAGCCCCATGTGCTCGGGGAGTGATTGTTTTGCAGGGAAATGAATTGCATAGTCAAAAAGAGGAGACTGTAAGGTTTCATTTGATGTGTAGATTGTCATGAATCATGATCGGGATTGTGTGTTTTCATGCGAAAAGAAAAAAAAAAGTGTTTTATGTATACAGCGGTTCGTGCACGCGAGCTGGCGGCGCTACGGCGCGCCCGGGTGACCCTCGTGGTCTGCCATAGCCAAAAGAGGAAGTGGAATAGCTACTAACCACCTATGCGCCACGAATCCTACACACTGTCCCTTTAATGGTTCCCTAATACTGTAAATGAATCCTTCTTCAAAATCAACACTCAGTGCATGAGAAACAGAGATAAGATGAGAAAGAGTAATTTTTCTCACTCTGAACACTCCATAATGGGCGTTGTTGCTTGAATGCAAATGAGGAGAAAAGAGCTGGCCTATAGTAGAGCGTGGGGGCGTGGCCAAACTCTCAGCTCTGGCTCTGAACGCTCAGCTGATCCATTTCCGTGTTTTTGCACAGGGGAGAGATTTGAAGCGTTCCATTGAAAAATAAACAAATTTCCACAGAAAATAAAATTAAACCACTGCTGCTCAAAGGTCCAGAGGCTCAGATAAAGGACTTCCGAGCCTAGAAACAATCGGACGTGCCTCCAGGCAAATAAAAAAACGCATTTCGCATTGCCTAGCGCATTCGCAGTCCAAACTCTCTGGGCGTGATTTACAGAGACGCTGAGTACAGACAGACGGGGGTGGAACTGCATTTGCATTTCTTTTTTCGATCAGACGTCAATCAGGTGCCTTGTTCAAAATCGCCCGTTTGAGCTCCGATTTTTTGTAACGCAGAAAAGGACCGCAAATGCTCAGTTTAGACATTTCACAACTTTTAACCATGGGGGGGGGGGGGGGGGGGGCTAAACAGGGTAGGGGAGCTCACATTAACGTTCAAAAACCTCAGAAAGTGAAAATTTCATGCCATGGGACCTTTAACCAACACAAGAATCAGCAGAAGCAAAAGTAGACAACACAAGTGAGAGATTTGTACACAAAAAAAAAAAAAAAAAACATATTTGGCATCTTAATAACACTTTTGCTTTGAAATTATTATTATTTTTTGAAACATTTTATTAAATTTCATCATTTCAATGGGTAAACACATTGTCACGTTCAGAAACATTTTAAACAAATCTAAGTCTTGGTGATTTCTGTCTGATTAGTTTGTAGTTAAAGGAGTTCTCACGTTATTTTTTGTTGTATAATCAAATATACAAAGAGCCAGTCTTTTGATTGGCTCTTTGACATGAATGGATCCAAAAGATTTGAATTCCACAAAGGAGCCGAAAGTCCCATCACTAATTTTGAGATGTTTATATGTGCTGGGCCAAAGCGGGAATAGAATTAGCAATCCAACTGCAACTGTAAGCAGAGGTCCCATCATCAGCCTGCCCGTGAGGAATGTAAAAAACATCTAATTTAGTATATAATAAGATAAAAATTTGACACTGTGTTAAAAATACTAGTCCCTTGTCAGAGCATGTTAAGAGGCCAGAGGTGAAACCATTTCTCCACCAGACTCATTTGTACCATCATAAAATATGACCTGTGACCAATTTAGCTTTTGTCACAAGCCCAAAAGAGGAATGACTACTCTAGTAGCTCACACACCCCTTTCACTCTCATTTTGTTTCTCATTTGAGGTAGTCATTAGTCGTCTTTGTCCTTGAAATGGATCTTATCACTGCATGTGTGTATCTGAAAGCAATGGATTAATACAGAAAATCTTTGCTGCTGAGTGTAGGCCTGTCATGAAAACAAATACAGAGCAGAATGAAGAAATAATTAGCCATAAGCCCTCTACAGCTCAAATATGATTATACTACAGCAAAAATACCCTAAAGCTTCTCACTTTTACAAAGAAAATGTACACACAATAAATATTGAGCCCAAAATATATGGTTTCAGCTTTCATATTTAATGTCGACATAGTGAATATCGTGACTGCTTTAACATTATGTCTATAAAATGAGAATATTTTTTAAAGGTTTCATTTGTCACATTGGACATTTTAAAAGGGCACTATGTAACTTTTCTACCAGCTGCATATCTTGTCGGGAAAAGTTATTGCTCTGCTTGAAATGTTCCACAGTAAGACATTAAACTTGTAGCAAAGAGCTTTCTAGTTACATAGGCTTGTGGGCTGAGGTGTGGGGTTGTACTCCTAACCATAAGCACATAAAACCACTTCAGCCATGTTTTAATGAGGAAACAGCATTATGACATGACAGAAAGCTTTCGATATACAAGAATGAGAAGTTTGCGCTTCAATTTCTTCAAACTGGTGCGTTGGAGGAGAGGGAGCAGCCCCAGGACATATGAGAAGAAAATAATCCCGCACTCTGTCTTACTTGCAAAATGTAAGATTTATTAAGATAAGATAAGATAATCCTTTATTTGTCCCACAATGGGGAAATTGCAGTGTCACAACACAAGTTTCAGAAACAGTTGGAAAAAAGAGCATGCATCACAAATTAAGATAAATAATAATAAGTATGTACAATCAACTAAAAAAACACAACACTGTAAGGTTAAAGGCACAGGAACGCTGCACAATAAATGTCTTTGATTCTGAGCAGTGAACAAACAGCAGTTAAAGTGACTCCAGTTCAGTAATATACAGTGGTGAAAGTAAGCCGGTGCGCACCGGAACGGCGCACCGGTATAACGTTCTCAGCCGGTGCGCAGCACCGCTAAAAGAATTGAAACTGAAAAGAATTGAGAACTGAAAGCTACTAGCCTGGGAATTCCCAGGCCGCTTCCGTTCGTTTCGAACTGGAAGGCGGCCTGGAAACTCGTCCAAGCGAGAGTCCCAGATTTAGGGCCCCAATCAGAGAGCGGGGGAGGTGTGGCAAGACGGTGACGCGTACTACATGACAAACGGAAGCTTGTAGTTTGAACTGACAACTGACATGATTGGCTATGGACTTACGTATACGCTCAATGATAGACATTCATAACGCCCAATAAACGGCCGTTGGCAATCGCTAACCACACCTCCGCTACGGGATTTTTCGAAGTGAGTTTCCAGACCCATATCTCACTTGTGATATGGTCAGGTGTTAACCAGACTAGAAAGCTACCCGAGTTTCGGGCCAAAACTCTCGTGCAGATATCCGCAGTCTATTACACAGGGATTGTCAAACTTATTTCACTGTAGCCAAGGAAATAGCCTAGATGGCGCGGTGGCTGAGTGGCTAGCGCACTAGTTTTATAGCAAGAAAGTTCTGGGTTCGATCCCCGGGTGACGTAGTGTTTTTTTTTTTTTTTTAAATGGTAGCGATGCACTGGACATTATAGCACCTGTAAGAAATGAAAACTACTTTCACCACTGGTAATATATAATATCACTACAATAAAGTGACTCAGATGATTGTGTACAGTGCAGTGATGGACAGTGGTTGTTACACAAATAAGTATCAGGTAAAGTGACTTAAATAATAATAGTAAATAATATTGCACATGTAATTATTACTATGGAGATGACACATGGTTGCTATGGAGATGAACATGACTAGCATTGATCATTGTACAGTCTGAGCAGCAGGAAGGAAAGATCTGCAAAATCTCTCTTTACACAGCGAGGGTGAATCAGTCTGTCACTGATGCTGCGCTCTAGAGCCGACAGAGCGTCCTGCAGGGGGCGACACTCATGGTCCAGCATAGACATGAGTTTAGCCAGGACCCTCTTATCCCCCACCTGCTGCACCGAGTCCAGAGGACAGCCCAGGACGGAGCTGGACTTCCTGATGACCTTGTCCAGTTTCTTCTTCTCCCTCTCTGTGACGCTGCTGCTCCAGCAGACCACACCATACAGGATGGCTGATGCCACCACAGAGTCATAGAAGGTCCTCAGGAGTGGCCCTCTCACTCCAAAGGACCGCAGTCTCCTCAGGAGATAGAGCCGACTCTGGCCCTTCCTGTACAGTGCATCTGTGTTATGAGTCCAGTCCAGTTTATTGTTCAGATGAACACCCAGGTACCTGTGAGAGTCCACTCTCTCAATGTCCCTTCCCTGGATGTTCACTGACAGGGCAGTAGAATGGCGTCTGCGGAAGTCCACCACCATCTCCTTGGTCTTACCCGCGTTGATGAGAAGGTTGTTCCGCTGACACCAGTCCACAAAGTCCTGCGTTAGTCCTCTGTACTCCGTGTCATCATCGTCTGTGATGACACCAATGATGGCGGAGTCATCAGAGAACTTCTGCAGGACACAGCTGTCCGTGTTGTGTCTGAAGTCAGCAGTGTAGAGGGTGAAGAGGAAGGGCGCGAGGACCGTGCCCTGGGGCGCCCCCACACTGCAGGTCATGAGGTCAGACACACAGTCCCGGGCTCTCACAAACTGGGGCCGGTTTGTGAGGTAGTCCAGGATCCACTCAGCCAGGTCACAGTCCACTCCTGCCCACTCCAGCTTGTCCCTCAGGAGCAGCGGCTGGATGGTGTTGAACACACTGGAGAAGTCGGAGAACAAGATTCTCACAGTGCTGCCGGGTCTCTCCAAGTGGGACAGCGAGCGATGCATCAGAGAGATGATGGCGTCCTCTACTCCGATGCCGGGCCGATACGTGAACTGCAGCGGATCCATCGCCGAGCTCACCGTGGAGCGGAGGTGACCCAGGATGAGCCTCTCCAGAGTCTTCATCAGATGAGACGTGAGAGCCACTGGCCTGAAGCTGTTGAGCTCTTTAGCGTGCGGTGTCTTGGGCACAGGTACCACACAGGAGGTCTTCCAGAGCTGTGGCACCACCTTCAGCTTCAGGCTCAGGTTGAAGACATGCTCCATAACTCCACACAGCTCATCTCCACAGGACTTAAGGAGCCTGGGGCTGATCCCGTCTGGTCCAGCAGCTTTTCTACTCCTTATCCGGCTCAGTTCTCTCCTAACCTGAGCTGTTGTGAAGGACAAAGAGCGAAGGCTTGTGCTGGGGGTCTGGCTGAGTACTTGATGTGGATTCGGGGGCTGGGGGGCTGAGGCAGAGGTGTGAAGAGGTGACAGACTGGGCCATTGTGCAGGGGACAAGGTGAGCCCATGCAGCGGTGCGGGGGGAGGGGTGAGTGATCGATCAAACCTCAGGAAGTGTGAATTCAGATCGTTCACCCACTGTTGATCTCCCTCTGTCTGGATGGGCGGAGGATTGAAGCCAGAGACACTCTTCAGACTCCTCCACACCTCCCTGACATTCCGCTGTCTGATTTTCCTCCTCAGCTTCTTTTGTACAGTCTTCAGCTCCTCTTTGTTCCCGGACCTGAAAGGACCTTATTAAGACGTTTCGGCACTAGGCCTGATGAAGGCCTAAGGTATTTTCTTCTTGTATGACAGAAAGCTCTAAAAATTTGATTTAGAATAATATCTCCTCTTTTAAAAAGTTTAAAGGGATAGTTCGGGTTTTTTGATGTGAATCTGTATGGCGTCCCCTTCAGCAGTGTCGTGCATTAACACTGACTTACCCCTGACAGTGTCCTCTGAGCCGAGTTCTGCCCCAGTTCTGGCACTGAGGAAAGTATGTCCGGCAAGTTAGCGGGGACAGTTAATAAAGCTTGTTTTTCTTCTCAAAACAATATTTGTAAACATCGCCACTTACAAGTGAACAGGCTAATAATAATAATAGGCGTGCAGTGATACGACTCGAGAGAAAATAGCACCAAACAATGATGACTTCTGACTTTTTCGTGTGCAACTGTTTTGTGACGCAAATCACTTTTTGGACAAATATTGTTTTGAGAAGAAAAACAAGCTTTATTAACTCTCCTGGCTAACTTGCCGGACCTACTCTCGTCAGCGCCAGAACCGGGGAAGAAGTCAGCTCAGAGGACACTGTCAGGGGTAAGTCAGTGTTAATGCACGACACTGCTGAAGGGGACGCCATACAGATTCACATCAATAAACCCGAACTATCCCTTTAATGTTGATACAGGAAACCTGTCGCCTATAGAGTGCAAGCCTATTCCTAATTTTTACATCCATGCTGTAGATAAAGAAAGTGGTAGGCTACTGGTTATCACTGCTGAGGTATTATTTTGTTTCCTGGGAGAGAAGGGGCTTTTTACTGACAGACAAAAGGCATCTACAGTGAGCTTGACATTTCCATTTAGCTGCTGCCCGTGCAGACTGTGCCACCCATTCGTTTCAATTGACTCCTTCGTTTTCTGTGCTCTCAGAGGCCGACATATTGACAGATGCAAGGCAGGGGTTAGCAGTGGCTATATGCACCACCCTGTATGTGGGCATCCTCCATTGTTCAAAACAGTGGGGGCAAAAAGAAATGCCATTTTTACTTTCAGTGGATTAATGTGAAAAGTTGTCTTAGAATTAACTAAACTTTATTGATCCACAAGGGAAATTACAAGCACACAGATGGAAGCAAGTCTCAACAAGCATATAAACCAATACCGAAAAAACATTCGCTCAGTGAGGGAATAATGGATGACAAACTTGTTTGTGCTTGTGTGGATAGACTGTATTTGGATACAAGTTCATATTTATAACAGGAAAATGTGGATATTATATTTTCTTTTTACCAGGGCTCATCACAGTCACAAAAATTATGAATCTAAAAGGTGAAGTAACACATATGAAGATGAAATGAAATATGAAGGCTGCGTCAGAACTTTAAAGGCCCTGTACCAGATTTCGAAACTATGAGGTAATCTATTAGCTCTGCCCACTTACTGCCTTCTCTCGCTCTGCCGTTGCACTATAATAGAGAAACAACTATTAGTCCAAAATCAAAGGAGAAGTTCAATTTGTCAACTGGACAAAGTTTGTTTGGTTGAAAACGTTTCGCCGCTCATCCGAGAGGCTTCGTCAGCTCTGGCCCTCATGCTGGTTCGACCCTGTTTATATCTAGCTGCAAGGGAGGAGCTAGCTACCCTGAACAAAGCTCTAGGGTAGCTAGCTCCTCCCTTGCAGCTAGATATAAACAGGGTCGAACCAGCATGAGGGCCAGAGCTGACGAAGCCTCTCGGATGAGCGGCGAAACGTTTTCAACCAAACAAACTTTGTCCAGTTGACAAATTGAACTTCTCCTTTGATCATGGATTCTACCTGGACGACTGAGGGACTTTTCACGCATATTAGTCCAAAGTAATATTTCGACATAATTCTCATCCATATTGAAACTGACAAAATTAAAGGCCCCATATTATGCTATTTTATGTATGTATGTTGTGTCCTCGAGTCATTTTTGTGTAGTTATTAGACTGTGCTGTATAATATAGGCAAGATTATACAGTCTAATATTCATTCATTCATTAAATTTTTATTTCAAGTTTTCATCCTGAACTAGAATAAATAAAAATCAGGTACGATGCCTTTAAGATGACACAAATGAGAATGAATGGGCTTGTATGACAGGCAAGTTGACAATGCACATTCAAATTGCCTGTTAGAAATATATTTTGTATTTAAAATGTGAAGTTATATTGCTTTTCTACATGAAAGGTGGTCACGAAAATATACCATTTGCTTCCATATAATGAATCCATGAGTCAGAGCCACAGGGAGCCTCGGTGAAGCATATCGGCAAAATAACAGTCTTGAACCATCTAAGAGCAGAGGGAATGCACCAAATGACCATAATGTGGCTATGCGATTGCTTCTGTTTGTGTGTCTATTATTATACGTCTGTTTTCTCCTCTGCTCCTCTAAGACAATGAGGAGGGGAGGGAAGGGGGGGCACTGACGTTGTTCGGTGGGGCACATTCAAGGCATAGTGTTCTCTCCAAGATGCAACAAGGCTGAGTCATCAACACTTTGAGAGCTCATCTCAACCTGTTAACCTGCATGACGTTTCAACACCTCCTCACTCTCTCTCCAAATGTGTGTGCTGTTGAATAGATCAGACAGACAGAGCAAGAAGTTAACATCATCAAGTCAAAATGTCCTTTTCTTCATTTGGTTTTATGGCGACTGACACTCAGCATATTAGGCGCTGTGATGGAGTGCGAATTCATTAGTGGCAATACTAACTAAATAATAATGAAAATAATATAATATAATAATATATGTGAATGGTACGATTCTCACTAGCTGCTATACCAAGAGTTATGGAAAATTGAACATTTCCTCACATACAAATACACGGTGAAAAAAAAAATCCCCATATTATTAAGTACAATAATCCCTCGTTTATCGCGGGGTTAGGTTCCAGAAATAACCCGCAATAAGAGAAATCCGCGAAGTAGGACAACTTTATATTTTACAATTATTCTACATGTTTTAAGGCTGTAAATGCCTCACCACACACATTATACGCTTTTCTCAGACTGGAATGAACGTTTTCTCACATTTCTCTCTCGTTTAAACTTTCAAACTTTCATAGATTTTCAACAAAATGTATTAATAGTGTAATAGTGAAGCGTGGGGGGAGACACGGCCACAGAAGCCCCGCCGGACGCGCCAGGGGAGCGGAGGCATGAGTCACTGGATCCGCAGGAAGCACCGCACTCATCCAACGGCACTGCCACGTCCCGGGACGCGACGCGCACCAACCCCTTGGAGAAGTGCGCGACACGTGCACCCCTCATCGTGGTCAAATCTGTGACAGAGCAGCACGACCGGCGCGAGGCCGCGCGTACACCGGGGCTGTGAGCATGAGATCGAACCGGAGCGCGTCTTCTCAGCCCGAGCCACAAACCAGCCGCACGAAACCAGCAAAGAGCGGCACGTGGTGGTTTAAAGGAAAAGTAACGTTATTTTACAATTTGAGCCTTCTTTCGGTAATAAAACAAGTCGTTTGACTCACCCATATCACGTTCGTGTCATTTGGAGCTGTTTGAAGAAAGTTATGTTGTGGCGTTTCTGTTAGCATTTGTTAGCATTTGTATTCGGGGCATTACTTTGCGGTCTCCAAATAACACAAACTTTAGCACTTTTCAAATCATAGAAGCCCGATGTCTTAATGAAAAATTTCGTTTGAAGCAAAAGTGGCCTGTAATCCGAGGTTTATCCATAGTTTTCAGCTTTGCGTTTCCTCGGGAGCAGTCCGCGCATGCGCACTGGCGTCCTCATCTACTCGAAACTATGGCTAAATCTCGGATTACAGGCCACTTTTGCTTCAAACGAAATTTTTCATTAAGACATCGAGCTTCTATGATTTGAAAAGTGCTAAAGTTTGTGTTATTTGGAGACCGCAAAGTAATGCCCCGAGCAAATGATACAGCACCATGTTAATGGATACGGGATCATTACTAGAACAGAACGGCTCAACATAAGTTCTGCGATACTGCTCCAATTGACAGAAAAATGCTATGGGTGAGTAAAACGACTTGTTTTATTACCGAAAGAAGGCTCAGATTGTAAAATAACGTTACTTTGCCTTTTCATCCTGGTTTAGACCTGGTCTAGTCCCGGTTTAGTCCTGGTCTAGACCTGGTTTAGTTCTGGTCTAGACCTGATTTAGTCCACGTTTTGTCCTAGTCTAGTCCTGGTCTAGTCTCGGTCTAGTCTCGGTCCCCCTCGCGTTCCCCATCTATCAATCGGCAAAGGTCTACAGTCTCTTAGCCAATCAGGACGCAGAACACAATGTTACACTATAAAAAAATTGGAAAAAAAAATTTTTTTTTTTTTTTAAAATCCGCGAAACATTGAGGCAGCGAACAGTGAACCGCGGCAGAGCGAGGGACCACTGTATATAAAATGTTTATTTCAAGATATTCATGTCTTTTATCTGGTCTCCTCACCAGTAAGATACGTATAATAGAGGATGCTTACTGGTCACTCGGTTTTTATCCAAAACACATGAGTTCAGAAATTTCAACTAAACTTTGGTTAGTTGTTAGCTAATATGCCATTTTTACATGCTAATTATTTTCTAAAATAAGAAATCAAACAGCTTACACGCTCAACAGGGCACTGGCTTCGGTGTCCCAAAATCTTCCCGGACTTGCTAAGTGGACAGTAACATTAGCATTTAAGAAGGGCTTTTCCCATTCAAAAGGATTTTATTTTGAATGAATAATTGCTATGGCAAACGTTTTTCCTGTATTCCTTGATTTGTGAGACTTGCTACCTTTTTTTTGCCCTCTTATTATAAAAACCTTGCCTGGAAGAATCCATGACTCATCGCTGTACCAGCGGATGAGTCTGGTAACGCTTGATCCACAGAATGCGCTGCTGTTGCGCTTAGACAGACAGCTAAGTGAACCAATCAGAGATTGCGCCATCTTGATTCAAAACTGAGGAGGAACTTCCGCTGCCTAAGAGTGACATTGCGGGCAAAGGCGGGTGCACTGACGTCACCATCTTTGAACGAATCAGAATCGCGGAGTCCGTTTGTAACCGGAGGAGCGAGAGTGGATGGAGGGTGTCCAGATGGTATCGCGCTGTATAGGAAATACAGAGAGATATCATTTGGCTGGCCAGGTAAATAAAAACCCAAATACAGTCACAAATTAAAGAGTAGTAGTTTCTCTAAAAAGGTTTCCTAACATTTAATGATTGTGTCTTATAAAGCGCTAATAATCTAATGGGAGAGAGGTTGGGAGGATGAAGGTCGTAGAAAAAATTTGTAGGAGAAGACAGGTGCGGAGAGAGCGCGGAAAAAGAGAAAGGGGGGATAGGAGAGAGAAGAGAGAGGAAAGGAGAGGGTGGGGAGAGGAGAGAGAGGACAGAGGGGGAGAGAGAGAAGAGGAGAGAGAGAAGAGACAGAAGAGAGGAGAGAAGAGGAGATAGAGAAGAGAGAGAGAGAAGAGAGAAGAGGGGGTAGAGGGGAGAGAGAGGACAGAGAGGAGAGGAGAGAGAAGAATCTGAGGAGAAAGAAGAGAGGAGAGAGAGAAGAGAGAGAAAGGAGAGGGTGG
The DNA here is from genome assembly GCA_036785185.1 of Paratrypauchen microcephalus. NCBI lineage: Eukaryota > Metazoa > Chordata > Actinopteri > Gobiiformes > Gobiidae > Paratrypauchen > Paratrypauchen microcephalus. The sequence goes on along the minus strand of JAVJIX010000025.1, from coordinate 8,305,656 downwards.
GGAGAGGGTGGGGAGAGGAGAGAGAGGACAGAGAGGAGCGAGAGAGGGGAGAGAGAGAAGAGACAGGAGAGAGAGAGGAAAGAGGAGATAGAGAAGAGAGAGAGAGGAGAGAAGGGGGGTAGAGAGGAGAAAAAGGACAGAGAGGAGAGGAGAGAGAAGAGTCTGAGGAGAAAGGAGAGGGTGGGGAGAGGAGAGAGAGGACAGAGGAGCGAGAGAGGGGAGAGAAGAGACAGGAGAGAGAGAGGAAAGAGGAGATAGAGAAGAGAGAGAGAGGAGAGAAGAGGGGGGTAGAGAGGAGAAAGAGGACAGAGAGGAGAGGAGAGAGAAGAGTCTGAGGAGAAAGAAGAGAGGAGAGAGAGAAGAGAGAGAAAGGAGAGGGTGGGGAGAGGAGAGAGAGGACAGAGAGGGGAGAGAGAGAAGAGACAGGAGAGAGAGAGGAAAGAGGAGATAGAGAAGAGAGAGAGGAGAGAAGGGGGTAGAGAGGAGAAAGAGGACAGAGAGGAGAGGAGAGAGAAGAGTCTGAGGAGAAAGAAGAGAAGAGAGAGAAAGGAGAGGGTGGGGAGAGGAGAGAGAGGACAGAGAGGAGCGAGAGAGGGGAGAGAGAGAGGAGAGAGGAGAGAGAGAGGAAAGAGGAGATAGAGAAGAGAGAGAGGAGAGAAGGGGGGGTAGAGAGGAGAAAGAGGACAGAGAGGAGAGGAGAGAGATGTAGAAAGTAGAGAAGAGAGAGTGGGAGAGGAGGAAGAGAGGAGAAAAAGAGTAGAGAGAGAGGAGAGAAGAGCATGAGGAGAAAGAAGAAAGGAGAGGAGAGAGAGAAGAGAGGCCAGAGAAGTGATAGAACAGAGGGAGAGAGAGAGAGAAAGAGAGAGAGAGAGGACGGAGAGAGGAGAAAGAAGACAGACAGGACAGAGGTGATAGAAGAGACAGAGGAGACAGATAAGACAGAGAGAAGAAAGAAAAGAGAGAGCGGAGAGAGTGGAGAGAAAGCGAGGGGCAGTGTGCAGACAGCAGAGCCACCAAATATCAAAGCAGGCTTCAAAGGTCACCAGCACTTTGTTCTTGATGATGTCCATTTCCCTTTTGTCTTCTCTAAGTGTCACAGCGACATAAAGCAGTGCTATAATAACACAAGGAACACGCACGTAATGGAGGACTCCTATGATACTGTGTCGCTTCACCACAACAGCAAAATCACTAGCCTCCTCAGCCCCTCCAGCTCTTCTTACCATCACCAGTGTCTTTAGGTCCTTGACAAATCTACTCAATCTAAATCCACTGGCCTACGTACCAAGGTTTAGCCATTCAGTAAACTATGCACGTCTCTTGTTTCTTTATTCAGGACTTTCCCGGCTCTACTCTGACGGCTTGAAAAAAAGGAGCTATAATGAACCTGGGTTGCCAGTACCTTCACCTGCATATAGAGAACCATTGATGGGAAAAATAATAGATGGGTAGCCAGGTATACAGAATACTGAGTACTTGCATTAAAATATCCACCCAGAGAGGGCAAGTCACCTTTTTCCACTTGAGGCAGGACCTCTCCTCCAGGTGGAGAGGTCCTGCCTCAAACGGAGAAGTTCAAGCATCTCAGGGCTTGTTCACAAGTGACAGGAGGATGGAGCGTGAGATTGACAGGCAGATCGGTGCAGCGATCACGGACCGTTGTGGTGAAGAGGAAGCTGAGGCGAAATCTCTAGAAATGTATCTGTCAATCTACGTTCCTACCCTCACCTATGGTCATGAGCTCTGGGTAATGACCGAAAGGACGAGATCGTGAGTACAAGCGAGGAAATGAGTTTCTTTTTGCAGAGTGGCTGGGCGCTCCCTTAGAGATAGGGTGAGGAGCTCAGTCACACGGGAGGAGCTCGGAGCAGAATACAAGTCTGCATGAAAGCATTCTAAGTTAGAATATTTTCATGCAGAGCTGTATTTAAATTATAATGTAAAAATGCAATATAGGATTAAAAACAGCTTTGGATTTGTTTCAGTGTTTGTTATGGATTTCCGATCACAATCACAGACAAATTAGAGAAGGAAAAATCACACTTACACGCACCATTAGAGCAGTGTAATCAAGTATTCCTTTGATTTTAGAAAAGTAACTGTATTCTGAATACTACCAAATGAAAAAGTAACTGAACCATAATACTCGAAATTAGTATTCTGAAAATGTATTCTCTGTGCACATACAAGTGTGTCTTATTCTCAGTTGATGGACAGGCCATACCTCAGCTCAGAAGCTCAGACCCTCCATAATTCCCTCACTGAGCTGCCGGGGCCGATTCTGGTTTGGCTGTAGGTGCCTGGGGTTTAGGCAGTGAGGATGCCAACCAAAAAGAGTCAATTTCTTTTCCTATTTCTGTTTCTTTTTAGTTGTAAGAACTGGCAAGTGGCAACCCAAATGTTAGACTGAATAAGCATCTGTGGCTATATATATTACTACAGTTAAAACTTCCAAATAGGCCTATATACAGCCAATATTCTTTCGACACTTTTACGACAGCATTGTCTCTATTTCTAATGGATGAAAAGAAAAGAAATGAAGCAAGAGAGGATGTTTACAGTTAATGTATAATAAATTATATTATATATTCAAAGACACTGGTTTTAAAACAATGTACTGTACCATACCGAGTTAGGACGCTTTTTTGGCTGTAATTTTTCTATTTTACATTTTAAAATTACATTTTAAGTAAAATTGACCACTGTACATGTTTTCATAATTCAACCTCACATTCTTATGTCTTTGCTTCTGTCTTTATTATATTATATACATGTAGCAAATTTTATATTATTGATTTAATTTTCATTTATTTAAAATTACTTTATATAATTTTTATTATCATGTTCATTTAACAATTTTCCATTATTAATTTGAATTTCGTTATTTAGAATTTCTTTATATTACAGTTTTTCTTAAGCATAATTTTGAGGGATAGAGTACATAGGAAAAATGTAAAAAAAATATATATATAAAAACAAAATCTATCCCAAGCTCCTTTGTGTTCCTTTCATTCAGCTTACACCTTCCACTCATTTTCACAACGATAGCATCTATTAACACGCCCCCATCCCACACACATCCTCTCAAGGCTGCAGATTGGTCGATCAATACTCCAACTGAAAATCAATGAGGCGAATCTCTTCATTAGCTTGCCGCTGACATGGTGGCCGGGGAGCAGCGTGAAGGAGGCCGGGGGCTGTTAGTGCTACCACAAAGCCCACCTCTCCACCTTGTAGCTCAGATAAGTGGAACTCGGAGGAAAAACTTTTGTTAATAGGTGTTTTGTGACACACTATGGACTGCTAAACAGCCACACAAACTGCACCTGTACCATGACACAATGAGAAAAACATGTGATGGGTCAATGACAGAATGTAGGTCAGAGCAGGCTGAAAAGGACACTTTATTTTATGGGTCAAGTGGAAAGCCCTGTTGACCTGCTGTTAGGTGTTCAAATAGAGCACAGAAGATCTATTGTCATTCCTGGTGTGGCTGGTCATTTGGATGTTGATTATAATAATTTGTCATTAATGTTATAGTTGAATCATGGGTCATGGGTTCAATTTGATTTGAAATTTCATGAAGAGCCTATTACAACACTATTGACTTGCTTGTATCCATGGAGATGTTATTGCTTTGCCTGGAATGTTCCACAGTGTAGTATGTGAATATTTAGCATTTGTTCCATTAGAGGTGTATGACTATTTAATATTGGTCTCTGCCACTTTTTTTTTTTTTTTTTTCACTCCTAGCTGTCGTAAGGAGCGGACACACTTTTCTCTTCCTCCCTTATCTTTGCTCTGTGTGATGTTTTATTTCTCCCGTCTTGTCATTTTTCTCCTGTTGGAACAGATTTTTCAAATCCTAAATCATGAATTGGAGCTGGTCCCTACGCAATTTGTATATTTTTTTTCACGGAGGAGCGCCGGTCCGGAGAGCCGGTCAGTCCTAAAGAACGTGCTGCCTGATACACGAAGGACGTGTCGTGTGCCTGGCACCGCTGTTACCGGAGGACACGGAGCGATTCACTATTGGAATCTTGATGGCAGAACATCTGGATTGGCCCGGGGGATGTTTTCTGACCCATCACTAATTGGAGCAGAGCGGATAAAAAGAGTCCCGATCCACCGGACAGTCATTTCACGGGGAACTGCGAACTCAGGAAGGCAACATCAGAAGGAGAAAACACAGATTAACTGTTTCATCCATCTGTGGAAACCCCCCTGGTGCTGGATAACATCGCGGAAAATGTATATGGAACTGTGGGGAACAGCGGCTCAGTCCGTATTCATTATCGCATGTGCCAGGGGGAGGATTGCGAGTCACACAGACCTGCAGGAAGTGGGGACCTGACAGAAACCAGGGTTCTGGCAAATTGTCTGTTCACCTGGGTTCTAAAATGTATCGATTATGTTAAATTCCCCTTTTGTAATCAATTCTCCTGGAAAATGTGATCCAACTGAACTGGACTCTTTGTTTTGACTGCATCTTCTGCACAAACACATCCAAGGCCGACAGCTGCCGCTTATCTCACAGGCTCTACAAAATCATTGGCACACACTATTGGACTCACACTCACATGTATTAAGTATGGCACGGTGGCTGAGTGGCTACCGCTCATGCTTTGCAGCAAGAAGGTTCTGGGTTCGATCCCCTGTGGCACGTTGGTATGGCCGTAAGATTTGGGTCGCCTGAGCCTTTCAAAGCAAGAAGATCATGGAGATGGTCCCAGGGCTCAGTAATGTGCTGCCCACTGCTACTAATAACACCCTTCCTCCTTGTTGCCAAAGAAAAAAACACTGTATATTACCCATCCAATTGTTTTCTGTCATTACATGTTGTGTATAATTGTCATTGATTGTAATTGCATATTTTCCACTCTGCATCTCCCAGTCGGCGGCACGTGCATGCACAGCGGCCCCTCCCCTAGCCGCTCTATCACTGTCCTGCCTGATTAGCAAGGAAACAAAATTTCAAATTACTCTAGGTACATGTACATATGGTTTTTTGACAATAAAGCAAACTATGACTATGACTAACACTAAATGAACAATGTTTATTTAATTTAAAAAAATGTGATTGTTGTACACAGTATTTAAAATGTTATTATTCCTTGAACTTTTACCTACTTCTTGAGTGTGAGTAGCAATATATTTTCTCAACTTTTATAGATACACGTTTCAATAAATGTTCAACAAACCATTCTTTCATAAAATTCAAAATATAGAGATGCTATAAGAACGCAATAACTTGGCCTGACGGCATGACCTGCCTGTCTCCATGGAGATAGATTAATTTAATGCTGCACTGTGGAACATTCCAAGCAAAACAATAACAAGTCCAGGGAGACAAGCAGTGGTGGACCTTCCATTAGAAAAGTTACATACAGCAGCTTTACTAAATGCTTGGTACGTAGTAAATCACTGAAGGAGCACTGACATTGATCCATCTAAGACTATTCACACAATTCCTTCTAAGTCTAATTAAAAATGTGTCCACTCCAGAGGTGCCACTTTTGTCTGTTATTAATGTCGCCATCTTCTTATGACCTTGCTTCATCTCCTCTTTTCATTCCACCATAACAGCCATTTCCTCCTTCACATAATCCTAATTTGCATCACCTTCTGTCTATTTTGGCCCAATAATGTAACGATAAAGGTCAGGTCTGAGAGGAAAGCTGACAGTGCCAAGTCCTGCTGCTAAAACACTGGCTCGTCATTTACAGAATTTGGGTATATTTATCATTTCTACTGTGTTGTTGACATTTTTACTTAGTGTTTTTAATGTTGTTATTCCCAAAGAACCTCATAATGATGTCATGCACCCAAGGGAAAAGATGGTGAGTTTGAAAAGGGTTTGGCTATTACATATTTTATTATATTAATAGAATAGAATAGAATAGAATAGAAAGCCTTTATTGTCATTATACACAGTACACATTTAAAGCAACAACAGCTTTCTAGAGATGCCACATCACATACATGATCCATAAGGAACATGTATGTGATGTGGCCCAGGAACATCATTTCCATGGAGACAAGCAAGCCAAGTCAGTTTCACAAGCCTTCTCACAGTAAACACACATGGTCTATGTTTTAGTGCAATAAAAACCTCCAAAATAAACAAACAAACAAACAAACAAACAAACAAACAAACAAACAAACAAACTTGAATCTACTTTTTGGCTACAAAGTTACAGAGTGGGGCTTTAACTTTGTCCAAATTGTGCATTAGTTTCAGGTCAATTTGTCAGAAAAGTCATTCACTCAGCTCATAGATGGACTCAGTGCTTCTGGCGCGACCAGAAAAAATGCCTAAAAGAATGAAATACATTTTAGTCTAGTTATAGTTTTGGGCTAGACCTCATTTAGATATCATAACACCTGCCTTTGAGGTTTTTTTTTTTTTTTTTTTTAACTTCAATGAAATCACTTTGAAACTCCCACACCTACTTGTTTACAGTTTCTGTCAGTTAGGTAAGCCTGTTCAATATGCAGTGGGAGTGTGGGGTCTTGTTAGCAGAATCATTCAGGGCCATAATGGTTTTACACCTCTGGACCTGACGTGCTGCCCTATTGTTTTCTTTGTTTGTTTTGATTTAGGTTTGAGTATAGAGTTATGGATCATTTGTCTCCCATCTATAACTCTATCCTCAAACCTAAATCAAAACAAACAAAGAAAACAATAGAACTAGTCGTTCAGGTCCAGAGGTGTGAAAACACCATTATGGTCCTGAATGGTTCTGCTAACAAGACCCCACACTCCACTCTCTCAGCATATCTAATAGGCCTACCTAACTAACAGAATACTAGTAGATGTGGTAGTTTCAAAGTAATTTCATTGTAGTTAGCTCCTCCCCTCGGACGGATATAGGCAGTGTCCTCCAGCACTCTGACCAGAACTGAAGAAGCAGCTTGAATGAGCTGCAAAACGTATTTGACCAAATCAACTTTTGTCCAGTTGACAAATTGAATTTCTCCTTTTGCCATGAATTCTACCTGGACGACTGAGGGATTCTACACAAATGTTCTGTTTTGTTTCATTCACACATGTTCAACACACAACCTCTGCATATTTAGGCTGTGTTCTTTTCTTAAATGGAAAACACTTTGTGATGTCATGCAGTAATGCAGGAAGTGCTTCACTGTGGTTTTAACGCCATTCACCTTCATTAGAATCACTTGGATCATTTCAGCCCTGGAATTGCCAATCTCTATTGAACTGAATTGAAGCTAAAAGATAGGTGGTTAAAAAAAATAAAAACCATCACTACATGACATCACAAGGTAGAACAGAGCATTTGAACTTTGGAGATGTAGACAGTAATAATAAAGGATTACTCAAACATATGTGAATGAAGGTAACCACCATTTTAGTAGTTTTAGTATAGGACCTTTAAACGTGGCAGCAGGGTCCAGTATTCATGTGGCTGTTTCGGTAATACTGACTCATGAATCATTTATGATCAGAGCTTGAGTTCTGCTACAATGATTGAACAAGTTACTGCTGCAAAAGTGTCACCCTAGTGCTCTCAAGTCAGCCATTTATCCACTGAAGCAAAATTGCAATGGCTTTTTGTTACTTAAAGCCATTAAAGAAACTAACGCATTTGCACAAGTGAATAAAAAAAAAAAGAAGAAGAAGAAAAAAGACCATTTCTGGCCAGAAATGGAACAGAAAGTTAAAAGGACAAGAAAGGGAATTGCTTGTGCTTGACTTGATTTGTGATACAGAGAAAATAATTAGGTGAGATCTGGTTACTTTACAGGTCTGTAGCAGTGAAAGCATTTTGTTTGCGAAGGTTGTTTTTAAAGGCTTCCAGGTGGAGAAGGACAAATCGATGATAAAAGATGCAATTAAAATGCCTTTGAGCAATAATTGGGCAGCATTATGACTTCCAGTATTGGTCTGTGCCGCTAAATGAACTATGTTTATTCATTAGGTTATAACTCGAGGTGTATCATGTAAAGGTGTTGCAGTGACCCTAAAAGTGACATTGTTGTAGACAGTTATTAGAATGCTATTATTTCTTGAACTTTTACTAAGTACTTCTTCAGAGTACCAATATATTTTCTCTCCTTTAATGAATACATGTGTTCAGTAAATGTTCAATAAACATTCTTTCATGAATTTCAGAGTGTAGACATGCTATGAGAATGCAATAATCATTACATACATACACATTACATAAAATTGACTCTTGACTCGTGAGTTGTTATGATACACCACATCAGAAACATACATGGAGTTATATTTTGTTTCATTCACACATGTTGGAGTAATCCTGCATTATTCGTCTGTCTACAACTCCAAAGCTCAAAATGCTCTGTTCCTCCAGGTGATGTCTTTTAGTTTTTAAATTAATAGCTACCTTTTACCTTTTGTTCAGTAGAGATTCAGCAATTCCAGGCCTGAAATCATGCAAATGATTCTAGTGAAGGTGTATGGAGTTTAAAAACACAGTGGTGGAACAGTGTGTTTTCTGTTTCTGTTTGTTGAACTCATCCTATATATACAGGATTTGTGTGTTAAACATGTGCGGGTGAAACAAAACACAGCTCCAGGTATGTTTGTGATGAGGAAACAACATTATAACAGATCAGAAAACAGTGTAATATGTTTTCTTTAATCAAAATTGAAATTGTAGTCTTATTTGGCACAACCCCAAAGCTGCACAAATACAGACAAACAGATCAATATGCATTTCCCTGTATTTTACAAGGCAGATGATTTGTAAACGACATCTTCACCTCACCATATCCTCCTGAGACCCGCCCATTCATTTGTGTCCTTTATAGTGGACATCTTTTAAGTTTTGAGATAGACTCTAGTTTGTGGCAGCACTATGATTAAAAAAAAGAGAATAATAATAAAATACATACATTAATAATAATAATAATAAATAAATAAATAAATAAATAAATAAATAAATAAATTAAAAAGGAGTCTAAAAACTTTTTGAGGTGACTGTAAAACCGACGAAAAAATGTTTTTGTTAGGTTTAGGTTAGGTTAACTTGACATGGATTTAACACGATTACTGTCCATTACAGAGGACATGTTACAAAAATGTGAATAAAAATAAAATTACCAAAATGTAAATGCTAAGGTGTTCATTTACCTCTAAATAGAAAATGAAAATAATAATAATGATAATTTAGATACACTTTTTTTCTTCGGGTTCCAGGAGGATATTACAAACGTGATTAATGACTTAATGAGGCCATAATCAGTTTGATACTATAAAGACCGTGTTTTCAGTTTAATGGGTGTTTTGGTCTGCGGAGTTCTCTGGGGTTTTTCCTATCTTTGAGTCTAAGAGTTAGGCATCACTGTCCTCTTTCAACTGACCTCCAGCTTCTCAGTCTGCATACTGCCTCTGGCTCTCTCTTTCTCTCCCACATAAACCGGGCAGTATTTTGACTCCTGTCGTGTGTTGGGACAGATCATTGCTCATAGATCACACAGTGGGACAGAAGCATCAAACTGGCCACCTAATCATTGAGACTGATTGGAATAAATGAGTGAACCTTTATTATTCAAGAGCCCATATAACACACTCGCACTGTCCCAAAAGGTCACACTATGAGTCACCGCGTAATACCGTTACCAATATACCTTAAAAGCAATGAATATTTAAACAGGAGCAATTTTATGGGAATGAATTTGGATTATATTTTGATCTCACAGCTCGAAATGAAACAAGAAATTTTATGTTAATACAAAAAGATTTAGACGTTGCTCAATAGTACCTGTTACACAAAAAATGAAGTGGCAAGATAAAAAATGATTTTGTTTCATTTGACTATTGTAACTATATGATGTTTTTATTGTCATTTTAAATATTTTGGCAAAGAAATGTATACTACAAACTCGCACACAAGGTCAGACTGGACAGATCTCAAGTGAGTGACAGTCTGAGGTAGCCGCCAGTAACATATGTGCAACAAAGCGACATGCTCAGCTTACCCATGAGATGAGAAACAACAAAACACTAAACATACTAGTAACAATAAAGGATAAAACAATATTAAGTTTTCTTACCTGGCAACCCAAGACAGAGCAGGGCACTATAGTAGATCACAGGCAGTGGTCCGAGGGGGCAACCCTGGATGACCTCCGGGGGATGCAGTCCTGGACCCCAGCTGCTGTTTAGGTTTAAAACAGGAAAGATGTGACTGTGCTCCATGGTTGTCTTGTAACTATCTGTTTTTTCTGGATCCTCTTCCTTTAGCTGTGCTCAGTGTCAAGAAGCAAACTGCCCCAAAGCCGGTCGGGCACGGCTGCGAGGGTGCTCTGTCCTTGGGTGTCAATCAGCGGAGTGTGTGAAGGCTGAAAAGACTGTATGATAAGTGAAATAATGGCACAGACAACAGACATGAGGAGGAGGAGATGCAGGGGATGGCAATGTGTTTGTAGGTGATGGAGGGAAGAGGAGAGGAGGTGAGTGAGGAGGGAATGAAGAGCGGCGAGGAGGGTGCCGGCGACAGTCCACAGCTTCTGAGGGAGAGGCGGGGTGAAGAGGAGGAGGAGGAGGAGGAGGAGGGGCGGGCGAGCCAGCTTGAACGAGTGTGTGTGCAAGAAAGAGAGAGAGGGATGCTTAGAGGATATGAGATGTGGAAAACATGTGGGAAAGATGTGGAAACAGAAAGCAACACAAGAGAATCAACACAAGTGAGAGAAAAGACATTTTGCTTTTAGTCCAAGATTGATTTGATTCTAGGGTGTGTCTGTAAAAACATCTGACATAAACGGTAAATGTTGAATTTAATCAATTGATAATTTATACAATTGAAAATAATAATATAATAATAAAAATATAGAATCATTCTTATTAAAAGGTCCTATATTACACAAAATTTACTCTTGTGAGCGTTAAGCCATGTCATAATGCTGTTTCCTCATCAAAAATATACCTGGTTGTTCTTTGTTATTATGCGGCCAACATCTCCACAGCTCATAATGCTCCATTCCACCTTGTGATGTCATGAACCATGAAGTAGTAGTGAACAGCTACCTTTTACTTTTTGTTCCGGATTGCAATTCCAAGACTGAAACTATTCAAATGAGTCTTTTCTGTTTGGCGAACAACTAAATATGCAAGGTTTTTGTGTTAAACATGTGTGAATGAACAAAACACAACTCCAGGTATGTTTTTGATTAGGAAACAATATTATAAATTAGATCATAAAATGGCATAATATGGCATTTGTTCATTATTAATTAAGTCTTTATTTGTGATTCGAGGCTGTAAACTGTGACCACATTTGAAAACTGCAATATATTTGTAATAACACTGAACATACTACAAAGATACTGAAAGAAACGATTAGCTAATTCTCATTCACAGCTACATAAAATAAAGTTTAAAATGACCAAAGCGTTAGAATTATGATTATCATGTAATTATCATGCGACTAAATATACACTAAACAAGGTGTTAAAGGTCCCATGGCATGAAATTTTCACTTTCTGGGGTTTTTGAACGTTAATGTGAACTCCCCTACCCTGTTTAGGCCCCCCCAATGGCTAAAAGTTGCGAAATGTCTAAGCTGAGCATTTGCGGTCCTTTTCTGCGTTTGAAAAAAACACAGCTCAAACGGGCGATTCTGGACAAGGCACCTTATTGACGTCAGATCGAAAAAAGAAATGCAAATGCAGTTCCACCATCGTCTGGATCTCCACCCCCTGTCTCTGGAAATCACGCCCAGAGAGTTTGGACAGCGGAGGTTATTTGCCTGGCGGCACATGCAAGTGTCTCGGAAGTCCTTTACCCGACCCTCTGGACCTCTGAAACAGCAGTGGTTTAATTTTATTTTCTGTGAAAATGTGTTTTTTTCACTGAAATGGCTCTCCTTTCTGTCTTCGTGCTTCAAACGCGGAGGTTGGGAGACGAGGGGGGGGGGGGGGGGCGCGAGAGTCTCCTCTAAGCCTCCTCTAAGCCTATCTGTGTCCTTCTCATTTGCATTCAAGCAAGAAGGCCCAGAATGAGTTGTTCAGAGAGTGAATTTGTGACCATGTCTGTGTAAATGGGTCTTTCTCATTCACTGAGTGTTGATTTTGAAGGATTCATTTACAGTATTAGGGAACCATTAAGGCACCATATAAAAGCATCAAGAAGTACCATGTCATGGGACCTTTAAGAAGAAGTGAACTTTATTGATCTCACACTGGAGAAACCTACATACGGACCACAGAGAAGACACAACCTCTTCAGATGAGGCCAAAGGTTCTCCTTTTAAGGGTCTATATGAGTCTGTCCTGCCCCATAGGTGAGCCCTGATGACAAAGATGACCTCTCGTTTGTGACTCACGTGAAAGACTGTAGTTAAGAACCCATGCAAATAAAACCGCAATGATAAATGAGAGCAAGGGCAAAAAAGCATGAATAAATTATGATCTGCAAACAGGCTGGATGTGGAATGGTGCTTGTTGTTGTATTTTACAGAAATGCAATTGGATTTTATAAGTAATGTATACACTACAATCAATTGCTTTAATATAATCAATAATACAAGATGGTAAAACTGGTGAAACATAACATTATTATCATAGTTCTTTTGTTGTCACTGTGATTTAAAAAAAAAAATCTTTTAAAACATCACTATTTTCTTTGCACGTCCAGACAATAAAATGGAAAAACAAATTTGAACAAAAGCAGAAAAAGAAATATATTTTCCACAACAGGCGTATGGATGGGTGTGAGGGGTATTTAAGATGGACTATACAAAAAGTATTGAAACACGGTAAACCTACACCAAAGACAGTGACATGATCTTGCAATGGGAAAAAACATAAGCCATTTATTAAATAAGTAATTATCTTTCAGTGATTTAAATGCTCTATTTTTTTATCTCAAAATAAGGAACCTAATCGCCCCTTGTGTTGGAGGTTTGCCCTGATTTTGCATTCAAAATCAGTCCCCAGATCTGTTTTTAGTAATCGCCAAATGTTGGTGTGCAATATATTACAATTACAATAGCAGTGTAATGAAAACATTTGTTATCTGTGTTCATAATAATCAAAAAAAAATGTTAACAAACCAGTGATGACAAAAAATATACCCTTTACCAAGCTAAAGGTAAAGTGTTTACAGCACGAGTAGGAGGAATAGGGAATTGAAAATTGCTGCTTGGTCCAATTTGTCATGCAGCGCGAACTGTCTGAAAACCCAGCTCAAATGTGATAATTAGCACACTTACAATGTGTAAGGTCTATGAAAAGTATCTTATAAAAGGCAGCCTGCACAACTGTAATCTAATCTTTGAATATATGGTATTAAAAAGATTCTAAATTTCTCTCAACAGTTTTAAAATATGTGTTGTACTTTTAGTGGTGAATTAATCTCTACACATTTGTCTCCAGACATATAAATTTAAAGCTGCACTATACAACTTTTCTTTTACCATCTGAAAGTGAAAATGTGATTTTATTTTTGAAAGACTGTTCCCTCCTTTCCATCTCCTTGCATAGTGGCCATACCTGCTTGTCAAAGCCTGATCCTGTCAGATCAGACAGGGCCTGGTCAGTACTTGGATGGGAGACCAGTGGGAATTCCAGGTGCCACAGGGGGGCGCCAGTCGCAAAAAACTGTTGTTGTGTCCTTAGGCAAGACACTTCCCCCACATTGCCTAGTATGAAAGTGGCGTGTGTGTGAGTGTTGGAGGTGGTCGGAGGGGCTGATGGTGCAGATTGGCAGCCTTGCTTCCGTCAGTCTGCCCCAGGGCAGCTGTGGCTACAGAAAGTAGTTTACCACCACCAAGTGTGGAGTGAATGAACAATGAACTGTAAAGCGCTTTGGGTGTCATGAAAGGCGCTATATAAATGCTATAAATTATTGGGGCAAAGCACCGAAGGTGCTAGGCACCATAGTGTTTCTACTGATTCTTCTTCTTCTTATTTTTATTATACATTATTCCTCTGACCATGGGAGTCTATGGCAACCCCTAGAACCATCTGGTAAAAAGTTGTGAAATTTTACATGCACATTCCAGCCAGTCTCCTCATTACCCACAGCAATTTATAGGCCCCCACCCCCAACCGTCTAGTTCCACCAGCAGGTCAAATTTTCAGGAATTTTCAGGAATTTTCTGTGTTGCTAGGCAACGCAGAAATGTACCTTTGATCTGTCTTTGATCTGTTAAACCTTGTCAGACACTGTTAGACCCTGTCAGACTCTGTTAGACCCTGTCAGACTCTGTTAGACCCTGTCAGACTCTGTTAGACCCTGTCAGACTCTGTTAGACCCTGTCAGACTCTGTTAGACCCTGTTAGACCTTGTTAGACCCTGTTAAACCCTGTTTGATGTCTGACAGGGTCTAACTACCCTGTTAGACCCTGTCAGACCCTGTTAAACCCTGTCAGACTCTATCTAAACCCCAGCACCTGCAACAAGGTTATTATAGTTTATGAAAACGAACAATAAAACGAAAACTAAACTAGAAAAAAATATTTTTGTTAATTGAAATAAATAAATATGACAATTAAAAGAAAAAAACAATAACTAACTGAACCTGTATTGTTTGTTTACAAAACTTACTAAAACTGACTGAATGTATAAATCCATTGCTCTTTGTTTTCTGTTTGTTGTCACTATATTATGCCCCTGATAATTACATTCTATAAAAAAGGGTTTTTTTCTATCACAAATAGACCCAACAAGTGTTGAAGATGAAAATATGTATTGAAAATTCTGTAACACTGCACACTGTATACATTTTCCAAAAAAAAAAACATCGACACTAACTGTTACAATAAAGCATGTACTGAATTTCTTCTGCAGATAAGGAGTCCTACCACGACCGGAGCAACAAAGAACGGATTGGCAGCAGTGGTGACCGCACAAATGGCAGGCTGAAGTGTTGAAGATGTCAGTCAAAGACAGCTGTAAAATGTTCTACCTGTGACACTCCACTCTGCTTTATTCTAATAAGCTACAATCAGTGGCACACTGACAACCAGCCACCAGACTCTTAGTGTGCAAATACCTTGGTTATCAGTGTGCCACTGATTGTAGCTTGTTAGACAGACCCTGACAGACAGCAGTAATGTTGACAGCATGTAGTGGTGTTACGTGAGAATACAACAGGGTCGGGTCAGCCAGTCTAATTACAAAATGGGACTTTAATTGAATAAATGCAAGATAAGATGAGTCTAACGACATACTGTGCAATATTTCAGGCAAAGCAATAACATCTCCATGGACACAAGCAGGTGGTGCACGCGTCTCCAGAAAAAGTTACACAATACCTATTTAAAAACCATTCTATGAGGAAGTTACCCCAGAACTATAAGGGCAATATGGGAACACAGCATTTACAGTTGAATCCTTTCCGTTATTTTTCTGAATGTGATTGGCCTTCACAAATCACCTTGTAAGACCTGTCAGTGAATTTGAATGACTGCTGACCCTTAGAGTAGTTCTAGTTTTGTATTTGAAAGCACAAACTATTTCTATGTCCACACTCCTGACTGCAAATCTGAATGTATATTGAGATTGCTTTGCTCAGAACTAACATAAACGTAGAGCGAGCATGGGATAAGGGGAGGCATTCAAGTATTATATTTTTCTTCCTTAAGTGCTCAAGAGTCACTTCCATTGAAAGAGCTGTCACCTTTACCACCTGTCCATCAGGAGGCCCGCGCTGGCGTTCAGCTCTAGAGATATCACTCAAAAGCTGTTGGATGTTGCTGCAGCGACAAAGACCCGTGGCAGTGCTAGATTAGAGTCTTACACAAAGGAATGGAGGGAGAGGGGAAATGGTGTGGAAGAAATTAAGTAGCGAACAAAACGTCACAAAATGGCTTCAGACAGGAGCTGCTTGGCGCTGTCATAACAGGATCCCTGACTCCTTTCACGCTTTTGAGCTCCTGACAGAAGGAATTAATTTATGAGCAAATGAAAAGTGTCAAATCATACGTGAACAAATCGCTTGGAACTGTAAATGAGAAATTACATTGTCTTTAATGTTAAGGGAAAATGAACTAAGAGTGATGCGAAGAGAGGCGCACCACGAATAAGTGTTAAATAAAATATGGCCACACTGACATGCATTGATCAAGGATACGCAGCCTGTGGGAGCAGAAGTAGGTGATTCTTCAAGAGGGAAAGACCCCCACAGGGCACTTGAGTACTTAATACCACATCATCATTGGTTCTTGTTGCACAAACTCAGTTACCTGCTTTGCCTTTGGTTAGTCTGATTTGGTTACCATGCACATAATAGTCACGGGGTATTCTGGATGCATCATTTCTCTCTTAACAAAACCAGGCCATGTTGTTGTTATTACATGCTGGGCTAACCTTATTACTGCAGTGATATGTGCTTTGAGGTCAGTAAGTCTGAGTGGACCATTAGGGTTTAAAGCCCTCCCTGTGTTATTAACCCATTACATCATCATCAACACTGTGGCTGGAGACCTCGTACTGTCAACGCACCTAACACATAGGGTTCCATAAAAAGCAAGCCACGAGTGCAATAACAGCAAACAGCCACGTGACAACATGCAGCAAGGGAGAGAGAGGGAGAAAGAGAGGAGCAGGCAATCCCCAGGTCTGCATCTCCAGCCAGTGCCATCTGTCATAAAGTTGTCAAGTCTGAAGAGCATCAATTATGAATGGCTGGGTAATGCCCTCAATGTGTGTTTAGTGGGGCTGTAAAATTGGAGCCCAGATGGAGGAAGGGGTGGGTCAGGCGGGTCACACGTGAGCGTTGCACCGCTCTCTCTCTCTCTCTCTCTCTTCCCCTCATACCAATTTAGGTCAAACTCTGAAGAAATAATGAGACGAATGGGAAGAAAGGAGAGGGAGCAGTAGGGTTGAGACAATATCAGAGATGTTGAATAAAACATAGGCTAGGTGATGGATGAAGACTCATGCAGAAGTATTCCAATTTTGCCCATTTGAAAACATTGTCCGGTTTTATCCAGGAAGTCAATAGGCTACACAGGCTACACATTCATGTTCCGTCATGTCTGATCTACTGTCTCTTATCACTGTCACTGTCCTGTCACTGGGGAAATTACTGCAATCTTCATCAGCTTAAATCTGTGGATGTGTGAAGGTGGACGGGCAAGAGCACGCTCCTCTTCCTCACCCACAGTTCATTTCAGTCTCTCTGGATCAGGCTGGTCAGCTCATGCCCCTGCCCAGCACTGGGGACCATCTGGTCTAAACAGGTCCTTATAATTCTTCAGTTATTATACTTGGGAAATGAAAGCATTTAACATGGCTGCAGTTGAGACTAGCCTCACAGCTCTGTCTGTAAATTGCAATGCTCAAACAGTGCCACTGGAATAATCCTCTGAGGATATGGACTTTAATGTGGTCCATTCAAATGGACTTAGTAATGAGATATCACCATTAACAATATATCCTCTTCAACAAGGCATAACTTATCAGCAGCTTGTGCCTATTTAAGTCTATTTAACATCATCTTCTTCTCTTCATAAGCCATGTCCAGTGTTGAAGTCACCTGTGCTCCAGACCGATGACAGTCCATTTGCAGTGTATTGATTTGTGAAGCTTGTAACATATTTGTTCTGATTACATCACCGCTCTGTGGTGCCAGTTTCCATCATCACTTGCACTGGTATGGTGTTTGCCTTAAGACAGGGAGGCTTTGTCCTCTATAAAGTCCTTGTTTGGAACTAGGAGGCCTAATTGTAGTGCTATTTATTCAAGATCCCCACTACCAGAGGCACTTCATTTTAGCCCCAGTTTAACAGTCCGGCGATGAGCCTGGTTTAAATCTAGTGGTACTCGTAGGACAAATATCTTCCGAGGTATTAGCCTCGTGTGGAGTTTGAGCACCCCCACACTCTCCTGCGCTCGCGCCATGGGTGCTCGCCTTGTCATGAAGCGCCCTCTATCGGTAGATCTACGATGTTACATTTGAAAACAACACGGCCGTGACCCTCCGTGTGCTGTTTCCACCTCATCTGGAGCTTTTGGAAACACAGGCATCTGCTTTTAGGGGACCCTGGCATATTTCAGGTTGAATATTCTCAGGGTTTGACTGTTTTTTTCCGCCTTTTGTGCAAAGGTACGTCACTCCTGTCGCTAATGTTTATTATAAGGCTACACCGTTACTCAGCTGACTGTAACACGGCCTGGACAATTTGATCATCCTGTTTAAACCAACAGTTATGCAACTTAAATAAAACTGAACGAGTTAAGAGGCAAATAGGCACATAGCCTTTCTTTCACACACGAATGGGACGCATCCTTTGTTTTGTTTTGCAACCAGGGAAATGCTAATGCTACAAGGATGGAGGGATGGAGGGTTCAGAGCTACGCACTTAGACTCGCGTTTTATTTTGTACAGATTACCCAAATTGTTGTTTTATGGAATTATTAACAGCATAACAAATGTGTTGCTCATGCTTAGTAACAGAAATAAAGATGTAACATTAGTGATGACACGCCCAAACTTGAATTACACAGAGGCCAGTAGTGATCTGCATTTGCCCTCATGGATTCTCTTCTCTTAATGAGACTTAACTGTCAGACAGCTCAGATTACAAATACTTTATTATGAGATCACTACTACCTTGGTCCTAAACTTTAATTTATTGTTAAACAAGCAAATTAACTCATTAAACCTGTTTACCCCGATTAAAAGTCTTTGCATTATGTTTACAGTACATGTTGTGACCCTTGTAGTTCCAGGTTCCTCACCCATCTCTGCTACTTGACCTAGATGCAGGTCACCATGAGCCCCTTGACTGTCACCACCTCCCTCCTGTTCCTGCTGCTGGGGGCTTGGGCTGGCAACCAGACCCCCCAGAAAGGTGAGAAGAGCCTTTTCAACAGGAGCACCAAGTCTGACGCCTTTAGGTTTTTTGATAAGAGCATTGGCCAATCTATAGCCTAATTATAAAGCATTACTAGAAATTCAGCCATTTGCTTAGTCAACCAAAAACAAAATGAAGAAAATCTGTTAAAAGACTACAACTGCACATGAGTAGGCCTGTCATGATAAATACTATATCGACTTATCGTTCAGTACATGTTAGATGGAACAATTCTTTTTGGGTCATTATTTTTCTTTGTATGAGTGGGAAAATTGTGGTTATTTTTCTGTACTACGATGAGATTTGAGCTGTAGAAGATTGAATTATTAACTTCTATGACTCATAGATACAAACTAAGAACTTAAAGTGTTGCATTCTGATATTTATTTATTACATTTCATATTTGTTTAAAGATCCCATGACATGGTACTTCTTGATGCTTTTATATGGCTCCTTAATGGTTCCCTAATACTGTAAATGAATCCTTCTTCAAAATCAACACTCAGTGCATGAGAAACAGAGATAAGATGAGAAAGAGTCATAAATATCTCTCTTTAAATATCACACTTTATTCTGGGCGTTGTTGCTTGAATGCAAATGAGGAGAAAAGAGCTGGCCTATAGTAGAGGGTGGGGGCGTGGCCAAACTCTCCGCTCTCCGCTGTCAGCTCTCAGCTGATCCATTTCCGTGTTTTTGCACAGGGGGAGAGATTTGAAGCGTTCCATTGAAAAATAAACACATTTCCACAGAAAATAAAATTAAACCACTGCTGTTCAAAGGTCCAGAGGCTCAGATAAAGGACTTCCGAGCCTAGCAACACTCGGACGTGCCTCCAGGCAAATAAAAAAACGCATTTCGCATTGCCTAGCGCATTCGCAGTCCAAACTCTCTGGGCGTGATTTACAGAGACGCTGAGTACAGACAGACGGGGGTGGAACTGCATTTGCATTTCTTTTTTCGATCTGACATCAATAAGGTGCCTTGTTCAAAATCGCCCGTTTGAGCTGCGATTTTTAGAAAAGGATCGCAAATGCTCAGTTTAGACATTTCGCAACTTTTAACCATGGGGGGGCTAAACAGGGTAGGGGAGCTCACATTAACGTTCAAAAATCTCAGAAAGTGAAAATTTCATGCCATGGGACCTTTAACAATATTTTGCATTTAGAATACTGTTTCGTGGATAATTCTGCTTTAAGATTTGGTTACAATATTAACATCTATATTTACCTCAGCAAAATACCCAAATTAAAAATGTGTTAGCATGACAGGACAGGCCTACAAAGGAGTTCATGCAAAAACAAGTATATACAAAAAAGTACTAGGCAGACAGTATTTGTGTTCCATACTCTGTATTTTTGACAGTTGTCCAGTGTAAAAAGTTTTGGTCAACTAAGACACCACTGACCATTGAGTTGACTAAACAACTGAAGCACTACTACAGCCCTACACATCAGAAGAAGAAGAACAACATAAAGCCATGTTGAAATTGGCAAAACAAACATTTATTGACAAGGACAATCGGTTCAGACAATCAACTCATCTAGATTTACAATCAGTAAATCTGATTGATGAAAAATAATAAGTTGTTGTGTTGCTATTACTGTGAGAAGAAATTATTTAATGCGTATTAATAATTACTGACACCATTACCAAATAACAGTGCCATCCTTAAATCACTTTCATTCCCACTTTCTAATACTTAACCGTTAGGGATGGGATGAGACAGAATTTTCATGAGATGAGACGAGACACGAGATCCAGGAAAACGAGACGAGATTTTGAACCAATTTACAATAATCGGATCAGTTCACAGTTTTGGTTGATGATTTTTTTTATTGGTTTAATTTCTTTGTATAGTGGGTTGTGAATG
Source organism: Paratrypauchen microcephalus (assembly GCA_036785185.1). NCBI lineage: Eukaryota > Metazoa > Chordata > Actinopteri > Gobiiformes > Gobiidae > Paratrypauchen > Paratrypauchen microcephalus. Next base: position 8,284,991 of record JAVJIX010000025.1, on the reverse strand, counting down.
TGTTTTATAGAGTTATAAAAATAACTAAAATTAACTCATTTTCATCATATGTTTTGATGCATTAAACAACCTTTATGCTTTAAACACCAATTCTCCTCATGTATCACTATATTATTATTACAATATACTCAATTTAGGCCTTATTAAACTTGTTATGGATGAAGAAGGGCTAAATATCTCTTTTTCAAACAACTTCAGCACTGATTATTTGCATCAATATTGGTCCTATCACTACGAAATAAAAAGTTTGACAGAGTTTAAAGTGTTCTCTGTCAGAATAGCTACACCTGTCTTTGTGGAGGAGTCTATTAGCTACAGCTGCTCAAAGATACGCAACTTTTCACAGCTTGAGCGAGGCGCGGAACTAACCCTTTCATGCCTGTGCCCCGTGTAGAGACGGAGGATCAAACGTCGCGAGATAGATTTTGCCGTGTGTGCACAATCTCATGGCAATTTAATCTCATCCCTATTAACTGTATATATATATATATATATATATATATATATATATATATATATATATATATATATATATGTAACTAGACCAAAATAAATAAATAAATGTAACTAGACCAAATCAACCTTTCTTTATAAGTCGAAATGAATGTGACATAACTTCAAACTTAAAGGAGAATTAACGTTTTTTACAATCTGAGCCTTATTTCGGTAATAAAACAAGTTGTTTTACTCACCCATAGCACTTTGGTGTCATATGGAGCACTTCCAGAGATGTTTTAGATTTGCGATCTCTGTAATGTGAGTTCTCGGGGCAAATGTTTGCGGTCTCCAAATAACAAACTTTAGCACTTTTCAAATCATAGAAGCTCAATGTCTTAGTCTACGATTTCGTTTGAGGAGGCCAGTGCGCATGTGCAGAGTCACAGCTTCACTCTCAGCTCCCGGGACCCAAACATGAAACGGAAAGCTGTAAATTATGGATGAATCTCGGATTACAGGCCACTTTTGACTCAAATGAAAGTGTAGACATTGAGCTTCTATGATTTGAAAAGTGCTAAAGTTTGTGTTATTTGGAGACATATATTACATATATAACATATATTACGAGAACTCGCATTATCGCTAATCTAAAACATCTCTGGAAGTGCTCCATATGACACCAAAGTTGTTTTATTACCAAAATAAGGCTCAGATTGTAAAAAACGTTAATTCTCCTTTAACTTTTAACTAAAATTTAGACGATTATCATGATTTTTGATTCAGTGATTAATCCCCATTACCAACACATATGCTGCTACTCTTTCAGTGTTCTTGGATAAGGAAGAAGCGAGTGCTGTGATTACCCGTCAGAAGAGAAACCAGCCCTCCAATCTAGAGAAGGAGTGCATGGAAAAAGTATGTTCTTACGACGAGGCCCATCGGTTCTTCCAGGATACGTATCGCACTGTATGTTTTTAATCATTTACCAAACCGTATTTATCAAACCGTAAACAGTAAAAGTAACACATGTATCTTTCTCCGTTTTCTTGTAGGATATTTTTTGGTCTGTCTATGTTGGTAAGTTAAAGGTGCAGTATGTAACATTTCTCTGTCACCTTGTCTCCACGGTGATGTTATTGCTTTTCCTAGAATATTTCACAGTATGGCATTAAATCTCACAACATGGAGACGAGCAAGATAGGTTTAATGCCATACTGTGGAACATTCCAGGCAAAGACAAGCAGGTGGTGGACCCTCCCCACAATAATTTGCGATACTGCTGATACTACTGAGCCCATAATGCGATATTTGTTTCTCTTTTTTAGACGGAGACCAGTGTATCAGCAACCCCTGTCAAAATGGAGCTCTGTGTTCAGACAGCGCAGGAGGCTATGACTGTGTGTGCAAGTCTGGATTCTCAGGGGCACACTGTGAAAAAGGTCCGTGCAGTATGTTTTAAAAAGTAATATTGGCTAATAATTGTGATTACTTAACTATAAAAAATAATGATTGGCATATTTTGATAATCGTAATTGTTATCTGGACAGTACAGACTCTAAAACACATAGGAAAAGACATTATCATAAAGACAGTGAAATTATTAAACAAAATGTCAACTACTTTAGACTATTTCATATAAAAACACTTTACACTTTAATACACTTTATTTTTAAATATTCTCTCTCCAGGAGCGTTCGGTCACGATAATTCAACCTTTATTTGGTTGGTAATGCATATAAAACGTCTCACTGTACAATATAAATAAGTGTCTGACAAGTCAACTTATCGAAAAATGAATTGCTATTAAAATAATTGTTAGTTGCCCTATCGTGTTTGCACATCTCAAGTAGGGATGCACCGATCAACATTTTTTCACTTCCAATCCGATCCCGATACCTGAATTTGGATATCGGCCGATACTGATACTATTCTGATACCAAAACTGTTCGTTATTATCATCATTATTGTTTAACTACAAATAACGGTACCCATAATGATAAAACACCTGCAATTCAACATAATAAAGAAAATACTTAAAGGGACAGTGTGCAAGATTTTTACCCGTTAATTACCGAAATTGAAGATACCCATTCAAAAATACATTGTTTTCCAAGCCTTTTCACTTCCATCATGAAATCAAAGTATTCTTTTGGACTTAGATATAGTCACATAAAAGGGGGATTGACCCCATGTAGAGGCAGCCATTTTGATTACGAGAGCCGCAGAAGGACATTTGGGCTCCGCCTTCGGCAAGGCTTTTTTGGCTGGTTTTGGGTAAACAACGACAAGCATGCTGCCGGATCACACGTCGTAATGGATCTAACACGTGTTTTGGACTAAATTGTTTTACTGGATTTTATTCACTGGATCCTTACAGACAGATTGAGACCAAGCTTATGGTGAAATACTGAGTTTGACCTGTGCAGAGCCTTCAAAGGTAAGCTAAGTAACAAACCTCGTTTTGTGCTTTTCCGTATAAAAGCCCCATGTGCTCGGGGAGTGATTGTTGTGCCGGGAAATGAATTGCATAGTCAAAAAGAGGAGACTGTAAGGTTTCATTTGATGTGTAGATTGTCATGGTACACGAACAGGAATGTGTGTTTTCATGCGAAAAGAAAAAAAAACTGTGAATGGGACCGCGTTTTATTTATACCATAGCGGTGCGTGGTTCTTGCGCAGGTACCCGAGCTGTCCGCGTTACGGCGCGCCCGGGTGACCCTCGAGGTTTGCCGTAGCTAAAACAGGAAGTGCCATAGCCACTATCCACCTATGCGCCACGAATCCTACACACTGGACCTTTAAATAACCCCCCATATGGTATGACTTAATTAACTAAGAGACTTAAGAAAACAAAATAAACCCACAAATTAACATTAATGGTTCAGTCCGGGTCATGTGGCCCCCATTAGCGCACTACTATGCACTATTTATTATTTGACCAGGAAGTGCCCTGGTTTGGCCCCTGAACCAGCGAGCAGTGTGGAGACAGCGGAAGGTAGGGAGAGCAGTGCGTGCACCTACGCACACACACTAGGGAGGGGAACAGAGTCCAGATAGCGGGGAAACAGTTTGTAAGCAGTCTTGCAGTAGCAGGGAACAGTTTGCACCGCGCGCTCTCCTGTCTAAGGCGTGCTCTCGGGCCAGAGAGAGAGGCGCTGGTCGGGGGGCAGCTACAGGCGCTCCGTAACTGTGTCTCATTGAGATACGCCTCTGTTCAGGAAATCCATTCCACATTTTGCAAGCAGGTAGCAGAGCAGACGACAGGGAATCACTCGTGGAGTCATTTCAGCAGATAATGTGTATATACAGACATGGCTCATGGATCGGAAATTTTCACAGGATAGATCGAAAATTTCCGATGCGTGAATTACGTTGATATTGGAACCCGATACGATACTGGATCGGATCGGCCCCATCCCTAATCTCAAGTGTTGTTTGATATCCTGTATTTCCTTTTAGATGAGACGATCTGCCCCACAGAGAAGGACCAGGGCTGCTCTCAGTTCTGTAAGCCTGGGTATAGCTCTTATGAATGCTCCTGTGCTGAGGGCTGGAAAATCAGCCGAACTGACAAAAACAAGTGCGAACCTGCAGGTTGGTTTTATTCCTATTTATTATTTTAAAGGCAAAGTAACGTTATTTTACAATCTGAGCCTTCTTTCGGTAATAAAACAAGTCGTTTGACTCACCCATATCACGTTCGTGTCATTTGGAGCTGTTTGAAGAAAGTTTTGTTGTAGCGTAACCATTAGCATTTGTTTTCGGGGCATTACTTTGCGGTCTCCAAATAACACAAACTGTAGCACTTTTCAAATCATAGAAGCCCGATGTCTTAATGTAAGAAATCGTTTGAAGCAAAAGTGGCCTGTAATCCGAGATTTATCCATAGTTTTCAGCTTTGCGTTTCATGTTTGGGGCCTAGCAGCACTCCGCGCATGCGCACTGGCGTCCTCATCTACTGGAAACTATGGCTAAATCTCGGATTACAGGCCACTTTTGCTTCAAACGATTTCTTACATTAAGACATCGGGCTTCTATGATTTGAAAAGTGCTAAAGTTTGTGTTATTTGGACACCGCAAAGTAATGCCCCGAGCAAATGATACAGCACCATGTTAAAGATACGGGATCATTACTAGAACAGAACGGCTCAACATAAGTTCTGCGATACTGCTCCAATTGACAGAAAAATGCTATGGGTGAGTAAAACTACTTGTTTTATTGCCGAAAGAAGGCTCAGATTGTAAAAAACGTTAATTTGCCTTTAAGATGAAAGGTTTGTATTAGAATATTTTCTAGTGTCAAATCATGGCCTCAGATATTTCTGTCAAGTATATAAAATAGTATTCTGTGTTCCTTCTTATTTGTATTTAATGTAAATACACTCAGCAATATACTATAAAAACTTATCTTGCCTTTTTTTTTTTACTGCAACCTTAACTTTATTTATAACACACTCTAAAATCAACACAGGTTGACCAAAGTGCTACAGAACATAATGTAATAAAAACAATATTAAAGGTCCCATGGCATGAAATTTTCACTTTCTGAGGTTTTTGAACGTTAATGTGAGCTCCCCTACCCTGTTTAGGGCCCCCCCCCCATGGCTAAAAGTTGCGAAATGTCTAAACTGAGCATTTGCGGTCCTTTTCTGCGTTAGAAAAAAACACAGCTCAAACGGGCGATTCTGAACAAGGAAACTATGTTACGCCACATCGAAAAATGCAGCTCCACCCCCCGTCTGGATGTTTACCCACCGTCTCTGTAAATCACGCCCAGAGAGTTTGGACCGCGAATGAGCTACGCAATGCGAAATGCATTTTTTTTATTTGCCTGGAGGCACGTGCGAGTGTTTCTAGGCTCGGAAGTCCTTTATCTGAGCCTCTGGACATCTGAAACAGCAGTGGTTTAATTTTATTTTCTGTGAAAATGTGTTTTTTTCATTGAAAAGGCTCTCCTTTCCTCCTCCGCTCTTAAAACACGGAAGTGGGGCCAGCACACAGCGCAACGATAAAAAAAACAACAACAACAAGGAACCAGCGGCGCATTTGGCCCCCCCCACCCGCTCCTCTAACCTATCTCTGTCCTCCTCATTTGCATTCAAGCAACAACGCCCATAATGGAGTGTTCCATAGAGATATTTATGACTCTTTCTCATCTTATCTCTCTTTCTCATGCACTGAGTCTTGATTTTGAAGAAGGATTCATTTGCAGTATTAGGGAACCATTAAGGAGCCATATAAAAGCATCAAGAAGTACCATGTCATGGGACCTTTAAATAAAAACAATACATTTTTACTGTAATATAAATAGTTTTGTCTTATACTCAACAAAACCTGCAACTACACTAGTTATGCATATAGCTGCTAATCCAAACACTTATCTTTTCCCCTTTTAGTTTCAAAACCCTGTGGCAAAATGATCAACTTACAATGGGAAGCCAGACAGAAAAAAATCAAGGACAACAACTTCGAGGGCCTGGATTGTCTTTCTACTGAGTGCCCTTGGCAGGTAAATACAAAAGTTTACTTTAGTTAAGCTGTATCTAAGCACACGGTCAATGTAGATGACTGTAAATATGTGGGTTACATTTGTCTGGGTTACAGGCTCTGCTGAAGAGTGGAGAGTCTAATGGTTACTGCAGTGGAGTCATTCTCAAATCACACATGGTCCTGACTTCTGCTCAGTGTGCCAATAAATACAGTAACTTTCAGGTGGTGGTGGGTAAGTGCACAATATTTTAATGATCCAATTTTTGTTCTAGATAATCACACTACTAATTGTATTTATTTAAGAGTTTTATTGTCTTAATTGTGTTTTCATTATTCATGTGTACTTTAGATGTTGAACATTTATTTATGACCTATTCTAGACAATTAAAAGATGAATTTACTGTACAATGAGTCTGCTAGGTAAAAAATATTTTATTTAATTTTCTTCACTAATGAGAGAACTTATCACCCTGAAGAGATTTTGTGAAAAATCCTACTAATCATACTAATCATACATTATTTGAGGTGTCACTCAAATAGGTGTTGAATATTATACAAGAACATGAATACAAAAAGTGACATTGTGTTTTTTGACAGGTACACGAAAGACCACTCCTGAAGATGGCGAGCAGGTACTGTCCGTACGCTTAGTCCACATCCATCCTCGCTACATCCCAGGACGCCCTGAAAACGACCTAGCTATGATCGAACTCCATGACCCCATACGGATTAAGCCAGAGGTCGTGGCTGCGTGTCTGCCCGAGCGCGACTTTGCCGACCATATCCTGGCATCTGGACAGTACCCCGCTGTGGTGACCGGGTGGAAGGAAACCCCAGATCAAAGCGCCTTCCTGGGCCCTCTCACTATCAACCAGTTGTCTTATGAACCTCTCTCAAAATGCATAGAGACCTACCCCATGATAATGACAAATAAAATGGGATGTACGTCACCGCGGGTCAATGCAGACTGCAGTATGAGTTTGGGAAGCCCCCTGCTAACGGAGTACAGAAACGTCATCTTCCTCACTGGGATCATCACCAAGCCTGCAGATGCGGACTGCACCAAAGGCTACATTTTCCAGAAAGTGTCTCGCCATCTTGACTGGCTGCAGTCCTTAATGAGCTCACGGTATAGGCATTAGGAAATGATGTATGTGTATCCTGACCATCTCATGCAGCAGTTGGCATTAATTTGAAATCCATTTAGTCATCCCTTGTTATTGCTTGTCATTTCCTCTGGACTTTCTAACATGCCCCACAAGAGGGCACTATGATGATATGTTACAGAGAATATAAAGTAGTTGGGAGCAGCAGCTATCAATATTTTAGTATGTGTTTTGTGATGTGGATGTCCTTTAAAAAACTTTTAAGTGGCATAACCCAGTCAATATGCACCTTGTAATTCAAACACTGGTAATCACTGTCTCTGAATGTATTAAATCCCTATTACCCCTGAAGTGGTGTTCATTTCTGCACTCTACACTAGCCTAATATCTTCCAAGATAACGAAAGAACAAATTTACTTGATTAATTAAGTTATGGCTGATGTTGTATTTGATTGAATATACACTGATACTGAAGGCACACCAAAAGCCAAAAACAGGATAAATCTAAAAAGGGTATTGATAAATGGTAGCCTACTAAGATGGCGGTATCTCTGGTATGATTGTATGGTATGATCATGATTTGATAAGATAATTACTGGGGTAGTCAAAGTTTAGTCCAGATTTAGTCCTGTCTGAGTCCTGCACTTTTGGTCAGAACTGAGGCTGGCAATACTGTAGCTATATTATGAAGTTTTGAACATCAAAATATCAGTTAACATAATATCCAGATCAAAGATTCACATTATTATTATTATTATTTGGAAACTTTGTTGTTTGCTTTAATGATTTAATTTATCCTTGTTTTTAATTTATCCCACTTTTGTTTTTGCAAAGATATATTTTTGAAATACATATCATTTTGTGTAATTCATTTACTTTTTACACTTAATAATACTACAATGTCAGAAAAATATTTAACTATAATATAACAGGTCTGGAAAAATATGAGACCACTGCAAAATTATCAGTTTTTCTGATTTTACTACGTATAAGTATGTGTTTGGGCAAAAGGAACATTTTTGTTTGAGCCTGTAAACTACTGACAACATTTCCCCCAAATTCCAAATAAAAATATTATCGTTTAGAGCATTTATTTGCAGAAAATGACAAATGGTCAAAATATCAAAAAAGATCCATGTTTTCAGACCTCAAACAATGCAAAGAAACAAGATCAAATTCATTTTAAAACAACATAATACTAATGTTTACACTTAAGAAGAGTTCAGAAATCAATATTTGGTGCAATAACCCTTATTTTTAATCACAGTTTTCATGCGTCTTGGCATGCTCTCCACAAGTCTTTCACATTGTTGTTTGGTGACTTTATTCCACTCCTGGTGCAAGAACTACAGTAGCTCAGCTTTGTGTTTGTGTTGGAATTCAACAGACGCTGGAATGGAATGGCTGTAATACATGTAGAGATGCTGATTTCAGAAAAAAAAAAATGCAGTGGTCTCTTATTTTTCTCTAGAGCTGTATGACTTCTCATTGCACACCTCTCTTTCAAGTCAGAATTATTGAATTATTATTTTATTTTAAACTATTTTTTCCAGATCTAGTTCCATTTTGTATATTTTTATTACAGCGCATTGGACCCATACAGTGAATCTCTGACGTCCACAGCTTTATGTGTTTCTGTTCGCAGACATTAGTTCCTCTGTTGTCTGGCACCGGTTTCCCACAGTCACCGGCCCACTGCGCTCTTCTCACAACCCCTCGGTGCACAAGGCCAGCTCCGTGTCAGTGCGGGACACAGGACTCGTAAGAATAAAGAATGGGCTACAACAAAAACCTGGCCTGCCACTTTTGATCGGGCTCCTGAAAGGCATGGCTCTAAGTGCAGGGGCCCGTGGTTGCGGTTTCCATGGCAGTCACCAAGGAGACGGCGCCTTGTTTCCAAAAATGGCTGTGCTCCTTCAGTGGGACATCCAGGGCAGATTTATTTGAGTGCAGCTCCTTCCTTCCACAGCCTGCTCTTGGACTTTGGGCCTTCTTGGTCCATTTCTTTGCTCTGACAACTCACAAACTTGGATGAACACTAGACTTAATGCATGTCATCATTTAAAACATTTACAGCTCTGGAAGAAAATAAGAGACCACTGCATTTTTTTCTGAAATCAGCATCTCTACATGTATTACAGTCATTCCATTCCAGCGTCTGTTGAATTCCAACACAAACACAAAGCTGAGCTACTTCAGTTCTTGCACCAGGAGTGGAATAAAGTCACCCAAGAACAATGTGAAAGACTTGTGGAGAGCATGTCAAGACGCATGAAAACTGTGATTAAAAATAAGGGTTATTGCACCAAATACAGTGAACCCTCGTTTATCGCGGGGGTTAGGTTCCAGAAATAGCCCGCAATCAGTGAAATCCGCGAAGTAGGACAATTTTATATTTTACAATTATTCTACATGTTTTAAGGCTGTAAACGCTTCACCACACACATTATACACCTTTCTGAGACTGGTATTAACATTTTCTCACATTTTTCTCTTGTTTAAACACTCAAACTTTTGTAGATTTTCATTAAAATATATTAATAGTGGGGGGGCACGTGCGCGCGGACACGTGTGCGCGGACACGTGCGCGCGGACCTTTCACCCCGGCTCCAAAATCAGACCGCTATCAATGCGTCGCCAATACTCCACAGCTCTCTAGTTCGTTCTCTCAGCGTGACGGGGAAGAGCCACTGTCTCCTCTGTGCGCGCGAGTGTCCTCCCCCCGCTGCAGCTCCCTCGAATGCGGCTCTCCCCGCTGCGGCTCCCCCGGCCCGTCCATGTTGATTCTTGGCTCTTCCATGGTCCGGCTCGCACTCTCTTCCATGGCTCGTGCAAGTAAACAAAGGCCACACCTCCTGTCACCCAGGCGCTCTCGTGAAGGACATCAGAGACTGTCCCTACCATCCCTGGTCTAGACCTGGTTTAATCCTGGTTTAGACCTGGTTTAGTCCTGGTTTAGACCTGGTTTAGTCCTGCTTTAGACCTGCTTTAGACCTGGTTTAGTCCTGGTCTAGTCTCTTAGCTAATCAGGGCGCAGGACAGAATGTTACACTGTAAAAAAAAAGTTACACTATAAAAAAAATTGAAAAAATAAATAAATAAAATATTGGAAAAAAAAAATCTGCGAAACAGCGAGGCCGCGAACAGTGAACCGCGATACAGCGAGGGTTCACTGTACTGATTTCTGAACTATTCTTACATGTAAACAGTATTATGTTGTTTTAAAATGAATCTATCTTTTTTGTTATTTTGACCATTTGTCATTTTCTGCAAATAAATAAACGATTTTATTTGGAATTTGGGGGAAATGTTGTCAGTAGTTGAAACCATATAAAAATGAACTACTGTATAATAAACATCCAGTGTTAAGCAATAGATGATTGAAAAGTAGTGTAATCATAAAATATGTATACATTCCAAATGATTGCTCTTTAAACTGTTTGAAATGTTATTTTAGAGAACTACTAAAATATTAAATGATACTGAAGTGCTACTAAACAATACAGGAGGGACCTCGGCCTACACTTATCTTTACAGTGAGAGTTCTTTTCGTAATATAAGACACTCAATTTTGAAGTCTGAGGACAATTTGCACCACAATAAAGGGAGGAGAGAGTGATGGAATCTGAAGAGATCTGGGATTTGCTGTTTATTTTACTTGCAGAGTAATTTTACTGAACACTACAGTCCACAACAGAAAAGACCAGAGAGACATAAGATGTAGAAGAAAGTAAATAAAACACATAACAAATGTCATGTAAAAGTGTTTTTTAATGTTCTATTGTGTGCATCTGGCCCGTGTCCATTTAAATGAATAATCCTCCCCAAAACCTTAAAATAGCCTCATGCTGTTATCTGAAATCCCCCTCCGTGTGGACTCCTGATGGTAGAATTGACAATGATAATGCAAGTCTCGTGGGTATAAGGGGTAGACCCAAAATGGCCGTCTTTGGGCTAGGATTATCTCTCTGTCTAGACTCTGGAGCCACACAGGCGGTGAGGAGTAGTGTTGATATTAAACATAAATGTTGTCTCAATCATTGTATTATTTCTACCGTGGCTTTTGAATTCTTTGTATTTTATAAAACTCCTGTGTTATACGGACACTGGGCTGCTAGTTACACTTGCTTGGGTAATTGTGCACAAGGCCAGCAGTAACACAAGGCCCCAAGAGGTATAGTCAAGATCTGTATAAGAAGTGAATGGAATATGGAAAAGACACTGGTGCAGTATTGGTCAAAAAATAATTGTTAAGTACTGTACTACTACTAATAAATGAAACTTATGTTACCATAATGCTTCTTTCTGGGACCACCACAACAAATAATCTAGCTATACTTAGACTTAGACAGTGTAAGAATAGCTAGCTAAATGTGAAATAGTGTTTTACCACCTGAGCCTTAAAACACCTTAACACCTTAACACCAGTAAGACCAAGGAGATGGTGATCGAGGAGGAGACCACTACCTCACTCACTGGTGAACATCCAGGGGCAGGACATAGAGACTGTGGACAGTTTCAAGTATCTGGGTGTTCACCTCAACAATAAACTGGACTGGTCCCACAACACCGACGCCCTGTACGAGAAGGGTCAAAGTCGCCTCCACCTCCTGAGGAGACTGAGGTCCTTTGGAGTGTGCAGGCCTCTGCTCTTTTTATGACTCTGTGGTGGCCTCTGCTCTCCTCTACACTGTCGTCTGCTGGGCCCCGAGCAGCACAGAGCGGGACAGGAAAAGACTTAAGCTGGTCAGGAGGGCCAGCTCTGTCCTGGGCTGTCCTCTGGACTCTGTAGAGGAGGTGGCCGAGAGGAGGGTGCTGGACAAAATTACGTCCATCATGGACGACACCTCTTACCCTCTGTACTGGACTGTAGAGGAGCTGAGCAGCTCCTTCAGCAGCCGACTGAGGCACCCCCAGTGCAAGAAGGAGCGCTACCGCAGATCCTTCATCCCCACCGCCATCAGACTGTATAACTCCACTGTACTGTATAGTCTAAATGTGCATTTTTTCCCTACATTCTCTTATTTACTTATTTTATTATTATCACTTATCTTGTCTGCATGCACTTTTTTTGTTCTAACTTTCTTTTGCACTAAGCTGCCTGGAGCTAATGTAGCAAGTGAATTTCTCCTGTGTGAGATCAATAAAGTCTTATATTATCTTTTCATCAGATGCCAGAAAACCTACATTAGCTTACAACCATTGTTTTTTTTCATTGCTCTTTCTTTAGACTCAAATTGACTTGTGTGTACATAATATATCAGTCTAATAAAGTTGAGTAACTGCATCAAAACTGTGAAAAACTACAACCATTTCTAACTTGTGCAGTATGCTGTTTACTCTTCCTATGGCTGCATGCCCTTTTTAAACTCAAAACCAGTGTATCAGAAAGGTAAATGAGTTGTTTTTTTCCCCTGACATGACCTTTGATGGAAACCTGAAACCTGAGCAGCTCTTCAGACTCAGTGAATGAAAACAAGTGTGTGGCAGCAGGAGGACCTCTGGGTGGTGATGGACAAGACAACAACCCTCACACTTTATTGCCCATATACAAGATGGACTCAATTCCCAACAAAGTGAAATGTATTAAATTATCTGAAAAACCACTATGTAAAAATGAACTAAATGAACAAAAATGTGCCTTTTAAGGGCCGTTTCCTCATCAAAAGCATCCCTGCATTCACACATGTCACACAAATCCTGCAAATTTAGGCAGAGTTCTTCTCCCACATGGATAACACTCTGTCCCACCTTACAATGTCAGAAGGTAATACAGGTTCAAGGTATCACAAGGTGGAACATACTGAGCTTTGGAGATGTAGATAATAATAAAGTATTACTCAAACACAACTCCATACTTGTTTTTGAGGTGGTAACAATATTATGACATGGTTAAAAGCTCACAAGAGTCAATTTTGTGTCATGTACGACCTTTACCCTCAATTGTTTCAATGTCACTGGACACCAACAATTTTCCAGCTAGTGTGTACGATAACTCCTGGCTTAGTCCCAAGGAAAGCACCTACAGTCCACTTTACAGCTTAATGATACGCATACAAATCTTAGGATAGATAAATGCATTCAATAAGCTAAATGTAGATTGGTAATGGCAACTGCTGAGTCAATAACCCATTAAATCTAACATCTTCCTAAATGAGATGTGCTCTTCAGAATGAGCCTCTCTTCCCGGGTGATTGCATTGCCTGTGGTCATCCCACACCTGTATCCTGCCATAGCTTGTGCATCCTGTCAGTTCAAAGGTCTCAGTTGTGATGTGGAAACAGATGGAGCTGAGGTGGACTGCCCTGCTGTCCCTGCTGCACTACAGGTAATACTGAAAGAAAGAACGGAAGGAAGGCCAAGAATACATTTATGACAAACAGCTCATGTGACATTGTTGCAGACATATGACACTGAGCATGTATTCCCGTCACAACAGTTGAGAAATTCATCAGAGGGACGAAGTTAGCCTGCATCTGTCTGTGAAGCTATATTAGTCATGTTCTTCTAAGCCCTACACTCCTCCAGCACATGGATCCAAATATACTTTCTTTATAAATACCAGTGTCAGGCGACCGATGTCTTGAGTAAAGCCCTTTTAAACAGTTTTATATTTTATATGCATAGATAATGTCTTATAGATAGATTAGCTTTTCGCATGCAATAGTAAAGGTAAGGCAAGGTGGTTTTATTTTGATATCCTCCTGGGACCTGAAGAAAAAAGTGTATTTCAATTTTATTTATTTATTTATTCATTTATTTATCTATTTAGTGATTTTCTATTTGGAGGCAAATGAACACCTTAGCATTTACATTTTGTTAATTTTATTTTTGTTCACAATGTTGTAACATGTCCTCTGTAAAGGACTGTAATCGTGTTAAATCCATGTCTCAACCTAACAAAAACATTTTTTTTTTTGATGACCAACATCTCTGACAAGCTTCTAGAGTCACCTCAAAATTTTTTTTAGACTCTTTTAATCATAGACTCTAGTTCAGACATGGGCAAACTACGGCCCGGGGGCCATTTGTGGCCCGTTAAGCTTCTTAATCCGGCCCGCCGAACTTGAAGAAATTATATTAAAGGTCCCATGGCATGAAATTTTCACTTTCTGAGGTTTTTGAACGTTAATGTGAGCTCCTCTACCCTGTTTAGCCCCCCCATGGTTAAAAGTTGCGAAATGTCTAAACTGAGCATTTGCGATCATTTTCTGCGTTAGAAAAAATCAGAGCTCAAACGGGCGATTTTGAACAAGGAAACTTATTGACGTCAGCTCGAAAAAAGAAATGCAAATGCAGTTCCACCCCCGTCTGTCTCTACTCAGCGTCTCTGTAAATCACGCCCAGAGAGTTTGGACTGCGGAGGAGCTACGCAATGCAAAATGCGTTTTTTTATTTGCCTGGAGGAACTTGCGAGTGTTTCTAGGCTCGGAAGTCCTTTATCTGAGCCTGTGGATATCTGAAACAGCAGTGGTTTAATTTTATTTTCTGTGGAAATGTGTTTATTTTTTGGAACGCTTCTCATCTCTCCTTCCGTGCAAAAACACGGAAGTGGGTCAGAGCGCACAGGGCAGAGCTGAAAAGGAAAAGGAAGGAGTGGAGAGTTTGGCCACGCCCCCACCCGCTACTATAGGCCATCTCTGTCCTCCTCATTTGCATTCAAGCAACAACACCCATAATGGAGTGTTCCAGAGTGACATTTATGACTCTTTCTCATCTTATCTCACTTTCTCATGCACTGAGTGTTGATTTTGAAGAAGGATTCATTTACAGTATTACGGAACCATTACGGAGCCATATAAAAGCATCAAGAAGTACCATGTCATGGGACCTTTAATAAACCTTGTTAATGTTTTAATGTTTTAATTTCCCTGCAATTCTGATGTTTTCCAATAGCTGATGCACTATACACATTGATCTTTGTTGAGGTGCGGCGTTTTGCTCCACGTTTGTGCTTTACTCTTTGACCCCTCAGCCCTCCTGTAAAGATGAGCGGAGCTAAGAAAAGAAAAGTGGACAGAGAATGTCGAGTGTTTAATAAGGAGAGGACAAGTAAATATTTTTTCACAGAATACTTCTCAGCTGCTGTATGCCCTGATATACCAAGAGACTGTAGCGGTTTTTAATATAATATCAGCCGTCACTTTGCCACAAAACAGTCAACGAAAGAACGAAAGAACCTGAAGGAGAACAGAACTTTCAGTGCTTTAAAATCGTACCTGTTAGTAATAAAAAAGCTGTAGTTTATTGATTAAATTTTCTGTGTTTTAAGACTCATTTTAATAAATAGTTAAATACTGTGGAACTTGAAAGATGGACATTTTGTTGTAATGCTTTTGTTCATTTTTAACTGAAATAAAGCACATTTTCTACATATTTCTATATATCCCATGTTATTTTTTGTTCTTATGAGGTGGATTACCAAAACACTAAATCCACCTACTCCTGGTCCGGCCCTTCTGTCAAATTTTAGAACCCTTTGTGGCCCACGAGTCAAAAAGTTTGCCCACTCATTCTCTAGTTTGTGGCTGCACTATCTCAAAACACTTAAAAGATCGACTGGTTAACTCAATGTCCACTATAAAGGACACAAATGAATGGCCTGGGTCTCAGGAGGATATAATGGCATGTTGACGGCTATCTATGCACATCCAGTGCCTTAAAGGAAAAGTAACGTTTTTTTTTTTTTTTACAATTTGAGCCTTATTTCGGTAATAAGTTGTTTTACTCACCCATAGCACTTTGGTGTCATATGGAGCATTTCCGGAGATGTTTTAAATTAGCGTTAGGCTAACGCCGTTAGGCTAACGCCGTTAGCCTAGCGCGACTTATAGCCATAGCTCGGGGCATTCCCCGAGCATGTAATATGCCCCGTGCGGGCTCCAAATAACACAAACTTTAGCACTTTTCAAATCAAAGAAGCTCGATGTCTTTAGTCTACGATTTCGTGTGGTCAAAAGTGGCCTGTAATCCGAGATTTAGCCATAGTTTCGAGTAGATGAGGACGCCAGTGCGCATGCGCGGAGTGTGCTCTCAGCTCCTGGGACCCAAACATGGAACGCAAAGCTGTAAACTATGGATAAATCTTGGATTACAGGCCACTTTTGATTCAAACGAAATCGTAGACTAAAGACATCGAGCTTCTATGATTTGAAAAGTGCTAAAGTTTGTGTTATTTGGAGCCCGCACGGGGCATATTACATGCTTGGGGAATGCCCCGAGCTATGGCTATAAGTCGCGCTAGGCTAACGGCGTTAGCCTAACGCTAATCTAAAACATCTCCAGAAATGCTCCATATGACACCAAAGTGCTATGGGTGAGTAAAACAACTTGTTTTATTACCGAAATAAGGCTCAGATTGTAAAAAACGTTACTTTTCCTTTCAAATGAGTTAGGTTACCCTAAAATATCATGTGCGTAAAGGACACTGACTAAAAATAGTCGCCCGTACACAGCCATAGAAAATTATCTGCAACTTGAGTGCCAACATTCTCACATCAGGTATGCACTGTGCATTAAACAGTGACTTCTGACTAATCATATCAGACACTTGGACAAAAATACAAATGAAAGTTGCGCCACTGCAGACTCAATATGCATAGGTTATTTTCACAATGCAGTCAAAATCAGTGAGGGGCATAATGGCAGCTTGGTGAAGAAAAAGGGTTGAAGCCCGGTGTCCTAATGTGGTGATGGGGATCACAGAAAGCTCCAGAGCAGCAGCATTAAACTCTGCGTACCCCTCCCCCTTTTTTCCCATGCTGTCTCTCGCATGCACCTGTCAGATTAGTCTCAGGTCCCCAGCTGCCACTCCTCATGATACGGTTCCCTCTTAACAGGTTCACTGGTCTGGGGGTCTGCGCGCTGGACTTTTAGCGTGGGACGTATACGGTTAAATCTCTAAGCAATTTCACCGATTCGTGTTGAATCCCAGGCTATTCCAAAACGTCTTAATGCAAAGAATAGGCCCATGTGGGTGGTTCAACATGCGCATTGCCATTGTCTTTTGTTTTATCTCTTACTACGCGTCACGTTGGGGAACATAGGAGTGCCATGGCCGCTGTGCGTAAAAGAGTGATGGATTTGGAATTTGCGCAACACTAATAGGCATGTAGACAGAGATTTAGGCCAGGCGTTTGGAAAAAAGTAAACATAGGCTAATGGGGTGATGTAGGAGCGGACGGGAGGAAACGTGGGGGTGGGGAGAGTGGAGGTAGAGGGGGGTCCACGCTGAAAGAATCCCGCTGCTGCCTGGATGGACTAAAGCAGCTGAGGCGACAGGCATGTGACCGAATATAAGCACAACCGCGGCCTGGAGGAGCGTCAGCAGCAGCAGCTTAACAGAGCAATAACGCGGTGCCTTTCACAATAATAATGATAATAACTACAACAAAAAACAAAACAAACAAAAAAACTAGAAGCTTCATGTTAGAGTTGTGCTGTAGAAGATGTAAAACTAATAAAAGCCCTGGAGTAAAACGTAAAACTGAGAGTACTCTTTTCATTGAATATTAGATTCAAGATTCAAGATTGTTTATTTGTCATATGCAGAATTAACACAAGGTCATCAATGCAATGAAATTCTTAGGATCAGATAGTCAAGAAGTACTATTAACAAGCAATAATAGTTCTGTACATGGTGTTGCAAAAGTGCAGGGGAAGAAGTAAACAATATAATAAAAATATGTAATAAAAAAAAACAAAAACAAGGTACAATGTACCAAGATGCAGGTAGGATTAAATAAGGTGTAAGTAGAGCAGGGCTGGACTGAGACAAAACAACGGCCCTGGCATTTTTGGCTTAGACCTGGTTTAGTCCTGGTTCAACCCTGATTTAGTCCTGGGTTAGACCTGATTAGTCCTGGTTTAGTCCTGGTTTAGTCCTAGTTTAGTCCTGGTTTAGTCCTGGGTTAGACCTGATTAGTCCTGGTTTAGTCCTGGTTCAGTCCTGGTTCAATCCTGATTTAGTCCTGGTTTAGTCCTGGTTTAGTCCTGGTTCAGTCCTGGTTTAGTCCTAGTTTAGACCTGGTTCAATCCTGATTTAGTCCTGGTTTAGTCCTGGTTTAGTCCTGGTTCAGTTCTAAATTGTGGCATCAGCTCCTAGGACTGTCGGCCCACCAGGAAAATGCCCGGTATGCCCGATTACCAGTCCAGGCCTGAAGTAGAGTATTTCACAGATTGCACATTAAATATGTATCGCCACATTATTATCAAAGTTGACTTAATAGCCTAGGCTTCTGTGTGGACATTTTCTATTTAGGAAGCACTCCCGTTTCCTAAAAAATGCGTGTTTGTTGCACATAGACATTTGCGGTAGGATAGCGTTAAAATCAAAACGCTTTTATTTTATTTTGACGGACTTAACCGGAAACGCACTTTAAACGTGCTTCTAATTGACGCAGTATTCGCGTGTTCGCTATGATTTAGTGCAGTAAAAGAGGCAAAACTGGAGCTGGGAATAATCAGCTGCGACAAATGCAGCGTGAATGACACTAAACTTTACGACACTGTGTTTGGAACTTAAATGGGAGGAGTAATTAACGCGGTAGTTTCAATAGAGGAGATTTTAAGGAGACCCCCCCCTTTCCCTGTCCAGCGATAACCTTTTTCATTTAGCGGTCAGTTAAAGAAGCGTTAGTAAGAGGCGGAGAGGTGTGTGATGGTTGTGGCTGCGCCGGGAGCGGACACTTGTGTCTGTATTTCTGCGCGATTGTGATGTTTTGTCCGCGCGGAGGGGATTATTTTTACGCACGTCACACAGAGCGCAGTTTTGGGTGATGCGTCTTGTGAGGACCACTGAAGCACGGTGCGGACGCTCGGCTGGATAAATAATCACCTACAACCTACATTTGGGGGAATAACACTTAACCATGCGCATCTTGTTTTAGTTACGCGGTGTTAGCGCACAGAGGAATACTGACTGCTCCAAAGAAAGAAAGGTCTGCGACAAAAGTGGGAAGACCCTGAATCCGGGGTGTACTTGTCATGTCCATTTTGCCTCAGAGGACAACAGACACGGGCTGAGAGCTGAAGAACTATTTGGATTTGGTGAATGAGGAGACATTGCGCGAGGAGACGAGGCACGTTCAGAAATGTGAAGTCCAAAACCTGCAGTCTCTAAGCCACGTCCATTCTACATTTGATTTGTTTACATCGATTAAGGTACGTACATGTCATCTTGTAGGCTATGTCAAAGAAAATGACCACATACGACTATAATAAACGTTGTTCAGACAGAAAGATGCTTAAAAGACGAGATGCACCAGTTGGATAGGTGTTGCCTGCATGTGTAGTATCGGGCACACTGGGTACCCACAGGATGTTGGAGCCACACACTGGACTTGACCTCAGGTTTGCTTCAATAAATCCACTCAAGGCTTAAAGATAATTCGGTGTGCGTATTTTCTCACGAGGATCTTATGGGCTAAGGCGTGAGTTTCCATGTCACAATACGCTGGACATCATTTTAGGACTGTCAATCACAGCGTGCACCCCACCCCCTTTTTTCCACGGCCCTCCCCCCCTCCCCCAGTCTTTTACTTTGGAGGTTAAATGTCATTCTTTATATTTGGGTCCCACGCGCTTTTACGCACCACCACCAACAATGGGCCGCGTCACAAACAAACAGGGACTTCTGGAAGCCCCCTGAGACCCTCCCGTTGTTAGGCTCTTTGCTAAAAGGGTGACACATTCTCAAATGTTTATGCATTAAGCTCATTAGGTCAGCTAAAACCATGTGTGTCTTTCGAGTTCTCTCTCCCACGCAGGTCCTGCATGAGACCCTTTTAATTTGAGAGAGAATCACTTAAATAGTCGCCTGAGTCCTATTACATAAAAGCAGAGACAGTACAGGGGCCATCAATGTCTGTGATATATGATCTCCCACAGCCATTGCCAGTGCAGTTTATTCATAGTGTCTTCTTGGCGCTTCACGATCTAATTTTAGAGTGTTCCGTCGAGTGTTTCCATCATTAATCAATATTCATGCTGTTTATTGTCAGCCGGTGCTTTCATGAGTATGTTCGCTCTCTCCGGGGAACAGAGGATGCTACAGTGTCTCCTCTAGGCTGATGCCATATGTACCTTATTTGGAGCACTGTGTGTGTGTGTGTGTGTGTGTGTGAGTGACTCTTTTACGCACACACCCCTCTCCTCTCTTCCCACTCTTCCAAACACAGAGATGCTCCAGGCGCGCTCTTTACCCAAACGCATCCGGCTGCTGTTTCGTTCCACAAGGCCGTGTGATCACTGTCACAGGGTCATGCCAGAATTGGAGGACATTTTGGCTTTAAAATTCTTGAAAAATAAACCTTCACTTTTCTGATTTTCTGCTACTTATTCAAGTCAAGTCAAGTCTCACGCATTGAGAGTGTGACACACGCTCACACGCCACACATGGCATTTCTCATGCTGATTTTTTATTTTTTTGGGTGCCCAGAAAATCGGTCTGTGTGGCTCAGTTTATGCAGGCACCGCGCGTTTTCAGCAAAAAATCTCAGTTATCAGCCAATCAGAATATAGATTGTTCTGTTGTTGGGAAGACTGTAGCACTGTCAGTGATAAGGACAGCGACTGAACATGACGAGGAACGACAAAACAGTGATGATAAAACAAACTGAGAACCATCAGGTAATAACTTCATTTATATAACTCTCATTAGTTGCTTTGTAGTTTAAGTTTGCTCTTTAGACAAACATTTACAGCAGGGCTCTCAAGTCTCACGCATTGACACGGCATTTCACACGCACTTGAAGCGCCCCCCCCCCTCCGCTCCTCGGAAATTACGCAGTCTCACACACGACCCCGCTCATAACTTGAGAGCCCTGATATTCATCAATAATAGGTAATAAACTATCAAATGCTTGATTAGCTCAGCTGACGGTCAATGGTAAAATTGTTATTATATGATGTATATGGTTTATTTATTTATTTACTCTAATCGCAGTAACAGGGTTGCAGGTAACAGGGTTGCAGATCTGCAGTAATGTTTGCTTTATCTCAGGAGTAGAAGCTGTTTAGCTGTTATTACTAATCAAAAGGTAAAACTTATTTATGCAAATACGTAAAGGAAACAATTATAATAATTGTCTTATTCTGATCATTTGTATAACAGGGTTGCATGAGGCAGAGTGAGACATTCAATCAAGGCTAACGATGTTGTAAAAATATGAAAAATAGAAGAGAAGACAAACCTTTGCTCTACCCATTCTTTTGGAAAACTGTTTGATGATGTCAAGTCCAGGGGATCATGTGGTTTTCTGTTTTCTTCTTCTTCTACCAGACTAAAAATGTTCTGGTAACAGGGTTGGTGCAGGTTGTGGGACACATGATGAATAATAATTATTATTTGAAATATTATGTCTATTAAAACAAATGTTCCCACAGTTACAAGAGATGGCAATGAAACAAATTATAGGAAAAACAAGAAATTTCAATTCAATTTTAACTGTTTTATTTGAGATTCAATTTGGTCATTAGAGGGGTAGGACAAGAGGAAAATGGCATTTTGGGGGGTACTCCAGACTTATTTGGTATTTTAAAAACTATTTTCAAGCATTCTTTTCTCTTAGTTTTTTTAGATTTGGTCTCAGGACAAGTAAATTCACTCAGAAACTGTATGTTTTAGTATTTTGTATGTGGATCATTTAATATTTGATGGGTGGGACGTAAAATGTCCTCCAATTCTGGAATGACCCCATAAGGTCTGAACAAATTTGAGGTTTGGTGAACTCCCTTCATGACGGCGTATATCCCGGGAGTTCATCCATAATAACAGAGGATAATTATGGATATTGTGCCATGCGGAAGAGTAAAGAGGACATATAGCATTTTCTATATTTAGGCTTCACGGGATGCCTTCAGTCACGGTGACATGGTGGAGGGGGTTGAATTCGGGATTAAACATGTGCGCGGCTGATTGCCAAGGTAATTAGCATATAGTCGCACTGTGAGTCGGGTCATATGATAATGAGGTCTAATTAAGTTGGCCAGTGAAGTCTAAAACGTCTAAAGAAAGAAAATGTTTCTTTGTCAGCTGCATAGAGACCCCACGAAAGCCCTACACTGACTGAAATTTAGTCTTTATTTAAAATACCATTTTGTTTTTGCATTATTTTTCATTTATCATTAATAGCACACATCTTTTTTGCGCTTTCCTCTTGCTTGAGTCTTGTTTGAAGGAACAAATAGCAACAATTCCTTCACTGCACTGTTGTTGTATAAAATATAGTTG
Source organism: Paratrypauchen microcephalus (assembly GCA_036785185.1). Lineage (NCBI taxonomy): Eukaryota > Metazoa > Chordata > Actinopteri > Gobiiformes > Gobiidae > Paratrypauchen > Paratrypauchen microcephalus. The sequence goes on along the minus strand of JAVJIX010000025.1, from coordinate 8,262,725 downwards.
CTGTTATTCATATGCTTACCCATGTTTGATGAAGATGAAATGCTACTGAAGCCAAACAAAATGGATGTCAATACATTTCCAGTTTCCAATGCTGAGAAATTCTTGGCAGAAAAGCAGAAAGCTGTTGTCTTCATGCGTAGTATGTAATTATGTAAACTGTCTCCAGTTCTGGGCCAATATTCCATTTAACTTCTACTGAGCACTCAAAATACAGTTCTGTACAATCAGCACAAAATAAATGTATAGCTTTAGGGATACTGCAACTGTGTCCTCCAAAACAGCAACAAGAATTTAGATTGTTAAAATCGTATTACACAGGTTCACCATATTGATCTGGTCTTTTGTAGACTATTTTGCCTGCAAATGAAGCTTATGCAATCCGATACTTAAGTTGCTCACTGTCTGGCATTCGGTTAAAAGTCGTATCATGTGCTAGCTGATCCATTGCTCAACTGGGCAGTGAAGTCCAGGAAATCAATACGCAGGTTTCACTGGTTAATGTAGCAGACTCTCCAAGTCATGACCTTCATTTCAAAGCTGAGTCAGAAAACATGTAATTAGTTCAAGCAGTTTTCAAGATGTCATCAGTAAACAGATATCAAGGCTACATACTGTGTGCATTCCCCTTCCACAGCTGGATCAATATGTTACACAGGGACTGCAAGTATGTGCACAAATTTTATTTATGTCCCAGGAGGCTGCAAGAACTAATGTGAACTGAAGCGAGGATTCAGAAAGCAATAATCCCCCAATTATAGCTGCAGTTAAACAGCATCTGGTTGTCTGATGTAGATGGTTAAAATTTTATGGCTTGTTACACATTTTATTTTATTATTTAGGCATTTCTATAGGATTTATAAGAGGTTTGTCTGTGCTGCGATTGGCACAGTGTGTGCATCAAGTAAAGAAATAACAAAATCCCTTGTTTCATTTTTTGTATAAATATTCATTTTCATTTAAATGTGGCCAGTCCCTTGAAACAATTTGTTTGACTTATGACAGGCACATTTATGAATTGAAGAGAGCTGTAAAAAGACTTTCTGGTGTATTGCGAGTAAACTGACATGTGTTTCATGTCAGAAGCCCAACCTCATGATGCTACTTGAAAGACGCTAAAGGCTGGCGCATATGACTGTAACTAGTGGGAACACCCAATATGTCTGTGTCTGTGCCAACACCGCTATCTTTTTATTTGATGTTGTGTATGTATATTGTATGTTCTGCAACCTTCCCTTAACTCCAAAACAAAATTCTCCCTGGTGGAGACTAACCTGGGAAATCCCAGGCTGCTTTCGTTTGTTCCGATCTGAAAGACAGCCTGGCAACTATGGCAAGCGAGCTCTCCCGATTCTGGGAGCCAGTCAGAGAGCGGGGAGGGGTGGCGCGGACTACGTGACAAACGGAAGCTTGTAGTTTGAACTGATAACTGACATGATTGGCTATGGGCTACGTATACGCCAAATGATAGACATTCGTAACGCCCAATAAACGGCCGTTGGTGATCGTAAACCACACCTCCGCTACGAGATATTTCGAAGGTGGCTTCCAGACCATATATCACTTGTGATATGGTCAGGTGTAAACCAGAAACCTAAACCTAAACTGAGTTAATTGAATCCAAACCTACAGAACATAAAACATGATTTATTAGTTTATGATTTATTGCCTCATTCTAGAGTAGATGACAATTATGGACAAACGTTTTCCCTCAAGACTCAACTGTAGCATTTCCCCAGGCTTAGATATATCCAGAAGAGAAATTATTTGGACACAGGAGCTGACAGATCTATATAATATATGAATATAATATAATAACAAACAGCAAAAATATGAATAGTAATAATACATTTGAAAAAAAAGTTGCAAATGTAGCAAGAAACTAGTGTCAAATAAAGCATAATTATCCAAATGTATATGTACAAGTAACAGTTAATTTAATTAGTAATGACTTTGATTTTGACACACGTTAATTAGCTGTCTACGTGTATACAGTACTCTGTGTGATATTTATAGGCTGTGCTGGTACACGGTGGCTTGCTACATCACTCCATGGCAGTCTGGAGTGGGGCTGCACCTGTAGTATCCTTGTTGCAGGTTAACAGTAGTGACATAAGAAATGCATGGTGCCTACTTGCCAGGTTTGTGTAAGAACGTTTCTCTTTAATAATAGATGTCCCAGAACAGCATGTAATATTCACATGCAAATTAGCAGGCAGGGCACAGTGGAGTATATGTACGTATAACACTGATACATGCACAAAGCCAAGATGGAGCTTTTGGCAGCGGAGGAAGATGAGTCGCACAAAACAGCAGCCACACATAACTGGCACAGTCTGGATCTTTTAGTTACATAAGACACACAGCAAGAATAAAGTCTAGGGGGAGGCGGGGGGGGGGGGGGGGCACGGGCAACAAAAAAGGGGACCAGGGAGCAGCCAAAATGGAAGCTGAAATAGAATGAGAATGGAGTGTAGTGAGGAGAGGAGAGGAGGGAGAAGGAGGCTTCACAGCACGGCTTTAAATGTAGCGAAGACGCAAGACCCTTTTACTCACTATACAGTGCGGAGAACGAGAGGATCTGAAATGAGAGAGCTTTTAAAGTCTGTGAGACAGAAATGGCAACGTGGAGTGGTGAGGCGAAGAGATACGGAGGTGTGGAGATGGCATCTTCTGTGACTGTGTGGGGTGAAGCGACACGCTGTAGGTGTGTGCTACGTTACGTGGTGTTCTGCATCGGAAACAAAGTGAAAATATTCAGACTGTTGTAGAATAAACTGTAGTAGCCTGAGAGTTGAAGAGAAAAGGCACGATGCTAGAGAAGTTTATTTACCGTGAGTATAGAACCCAGCACCTGATGAAATGAATCCTCAAGAGATTGTGATAGTGTTGTCCATTCCAGTCTAGTGCAATCCAGTTCAGTTGTGTGGAGTATTATACTATGATGCTAAGATACACCACGGTACAACAGTCTATCATATTAATATGTTATCATACATAGTTTTTCTTGTGGTACATGATAAATTACATGTTATACTGCTTTCTCAGCTAAATATGATGTCCAAATATATCGCCTGGCCCTCAATTATCTAAAAAGTGACTTGTGATGTCTGTGAAAACAAATATTCCTAAACTGTCCTCGTATCATATGCTTGACCCAGAGCGAGATTTTCCAAGTTGTCATCTGACTGTGTTTCCTGGTAGCTCTCGAGTCACATTCAATAGCAGCCAGAGCATCCATCTGTGCAGGAGAGGGTGAGAGGGGAACATGCTAAAGTGCTCACTGCTGACGTGTGAGTCTTTTCTGTTTGGAGCGTCACTGCAGCAGGTTTTAATAGACAGTCATTAGGAAGTGACAAAGGCAGAGGAGGACCAGTTTGGGAATGAGCAAGCACCGTGTACTGTTTTTGTCCCAGCTGTTGCCATGGTTATGACCAGAAAGCCAACACAATGTGAGGAGATAAAATTAGTGTAAGGTGTTTGGATGCAACAGCGCTGTATTTAACCTTGTGTTTATCAATGCATCATGCATCAGTTATGCTGTAAAATATGACAAACACATTCAGTCCCTAGGGAAAACAATGGGTATTTATACATCTCCTGATTTGGTATGGAATTATTAACAAAAAATAAGTTGCCAGTTTGAAAGTTATTACTAATTTGCATTTATATAATGTTCCATGGCAACTATACATAATTTGATTGATCAGATGATGTATGAAAACATACATAACATAAATCACCTTACTTAAATTACACAATATCGAATGCCCTTCAGGTCTCACTCCCATTAGTCTAGAAAAGCGACTAAAAAAACAACCTGCGGCAATGAGGAGATGACACAAGATGACAAGAACAAGTCAGGATATGAGGAGATATGAGTTTGAATAATGAGGGAGGAATATAGGGCCGCTAACTCCCTTAAGGCTACATCAAAGACTCAAACAGATTTATGCACAAGTTTAATGTATTCGCTCAAACCTTTACCATTAATTAATATTTCACATGTAAACAAAAACAAGATGGGCTGCATGGTAGATTGTCCTAGAAAGTAAGTTCTTAGAAAACTGTAAAAATTTTAAAGCAATAAAAGAGCAATAAATAAAACACATGTACATTAAAGGAAAATTAACGTATTTTTTTTTAACAATCTGAGCCTTCTTTCGGCAATAAAACAAGTAGTTTTACTCACCCATAGCAGTTTGGTGTCAATTGGAGCAGTATCGCAGAACTTATGTTGAGCCGTTCTGTTCTACTAATGATCCCGTATCTGTTAGCGTGAGTGCTCGGGGCATTACTTTGCGGTGTCCAAATAACACAAACTTTAGCACTTTTCAAATCACAGAAGATCGCTGTGTCAGGGTAGACTTTTAGTGGATTCCAAAACGGCCTGAAACCCGATATCCAGCTATAGTTTCATTTGATGACGTCATCAGAGAGGACAGTGCGCATGCGTGAACTCAGCTGTTTTGTAAACACGGCTAGTCCGAAAGAAGCTAACACCGCTCTGAACTTTACTTTTCTGTTGCGATATCCGGTTTCAGGCCGTTTTGGAATCTACTAAAAGTCTACCCTGACACAGCGATCTTCTGTGATTTGAAAAGTGCTAAAGTTTGTGTTATTTGGAGACCGCAAATCAGTGCCCCGAGCACTCACGCTAACGGATTTAAAAAAAAACTTTACTTTTCCTTTAAAGTCATAATCATATTATTTGTTGGTAGCATTTTTAATCTAATTATCATGGACAATTTTTGTGCAATTTCGTGCAAAAAGATTACTCACCATGGTTTTGTTTTGTTATTTGGACAAACCTGACTGCATAAATAACAATACAATAATGAAATGTGTTATACTTTATACTTTTGTATTATTTATTACAATATTTGGCCCCTCTCTCAATCATGTTGAAACACAATAAATCAAGAGGATGAAACGACCAGGCTTGTTGCTATTCTCTGGTCTGCCCTAGTTACACTGCAGCTGGAGGCACTGTGTGTGAAACAGCAGCCTACCCAGTGTGTATTTAAACCAGGCTCCCTCATACTTACTTTCTCTGCCATTTAGACAACATGAAACACTAGCCTTTATATGGTATGTAAATACTGTGGCTATTTTTATGTCAAAGCATATAAAGAAGTATTGGGATAAACAATAGACTTGGAGAGTTTAAAGTGCACCCAGAAGCTTGGAAAGAATTTCTGAAACTGACACGGCGCTCTCTTACTGTCTGCATTTTGTCTTTAACTACTCTTACATGAATTAACTACAGAATACCAGACCGCACTTTAAAAACATAAAGTGTATATTTTTTGTAAGTAGATTAGAGCAATGGTTGAGTACCTTGAGTTGTTTTTGTGCACTGGACAAAGTGCAGTTGTAACTCAGTTGCAGGTTTGTTGGTGTAATGACACTGCCCTTAACTGCTTTACTCTGCTGGGGGTATTTATGAGCTTTGCAATAGCTGTTTATTTGAATGTGTTTGCAACAAAAGGAAGTGTTTCTCAGGGGTTGAAAAGAGCAGTTTCTATTGTTTGTATGCATGTAGAACTGTATAAACCACTGTTCTTTGTTTCTGCTTAAAAAACACAGCAGTGGGCACAAGAGCATTGCCCCTACAGAGAATAACTTCAGAGGGAATGTTTGCTGCATGCATGGCTTTAATCACTGACTTTCTTTGTGTTTATCCCCTTTCAGAAATGGCGATCCTGCCTGTCCTCCTCCTGCTGACACTCTCCATTGCACAGCCTGTCTCCAGTCAAGAGTTCATGAGCCCAGAGCAGGGGGCTGTCCCCAGAGGATGTGGGTGGGGTATAGTGCGCCCGTACACACTCCTATGTGACCTGGACTCTATTTGGGGCGTGGCTGTGGAATCAGTAGCCGCTGGAGGAGTTCTGGCCTCCATCTTACTCGCCCTGGTTCTCCTGTGTCGCCTACTTCACATCAGTGAGGGGGAGAAGCGAAGTGGTGTGGGCCCCATACTTCTGCTCCTTCTTGGAATCATAGGTCTGTTTGGCCTGAGTTTTGCATACCTTATTGAGCAGGACGAGTCACTCTGTCTTTTGCGGAGGGCGCTATGGGGTGTGTTGTTCGCCCTGTGCTTCTCCTGTCTGCTGGTGCAGGGTGTGCGTCTGCGCAGGCTGGGGCGTGAACGGCGTAGCCCAGGTGGGTGTGCCCTCACCGGGCTGGCCCTGGGGCTGAGTGCAGTGCAGGGGATCATCGCAGCTGAGTGGCTGCTGCTGACAGTGCTTAGAGAGGGCCGGGCCGCCTGCCAGTACCTGCCACTGGACTTCTCTCTGGCCTGTAGCTATGTCTTGGCCCTGCTGTTAGCCGCACTGACCGCTGCCTTACTGGCGCTCTGTGGGAAAACTCGACAATGGCGCTGCAACGCCATCTGGCTGCTGGTGACGTGTGTGCTGTCACTGCTGCTGTGGGTGGCCTGGGTGGGCTTCTATCTGTACGGGAACGACTGGCTGGGACGCTCCCCTGAGTGGAACGACCCCACACTGGCCATCGCTCTAGTGGCTCAAGGCTGGCTCCTGCTTCTCTTCCACGCCATCCCTGAGTCCCACCTGTGTCTGCGACCCCCACCACAGCCCACCGCTCCCGACTACTTCGACACCTCTCAGAACTCCACCCGGATGAGGGAGACCAGCTTTGATGATGAAATCCCACTTTCCCACAGGCAGTTTGTGGAGAACCAGGGCTACGGATACACTGATGAGAATGCTGCAGGTATGGTGCAATGCTATTTAATATGGAATGCATTATTTTCAGACTCTAACAGATACAATAAATATTGACTAAGGAATAAGCTTTTTTATGCTTCAAACATAACCGCTTTATGTTCAAAAGTGAATGATGCAAAACAATATTTTACTTCTATACAAGTTAAACAGTGGGTAGAATGCCACCTTAATATTCAGATGCTTCAATGCAAGCCTATTAGTGCAGCATCATAACTGAATTCATCCTATACGCTTTCACCTCTCTCTTACACCTCTCCTGTCTTGTGTCCAGGCCTGAGGAGTGGCAGCAGCGCTGGGCAACACAACAGCAGCGGAGGAGCCCGGCCCAGCGCTCCATTCCGCAGTAACGTGTACCAGCCCACAGAGATGACCATGATCCTAAACGGGGGCGCGGTGAGTACAGCCTCCCAGTCACAGGTACACCAGTCTAACTCCATGTAAATCTGCCATCCCTGCCTTCACACTGGCCTGCATGTGCAACCAGAGTTCATCAACTCATTTGGGAATGTGGGGGAGGTATGAGTGAGTGATGCATGATCATGTGGCTTTAGTGTATCTGTGGTGACATGGATGAGTGGTTTTGACATACGGCAGTGGTTCTTAGACTCAGTGCTATACCTCAGAAATGATCGTCTTACACTCCCATTAGCCAAAAGTGTGAAGTAAAAGTATATAGATAAATATAGCTGCAAGCAGCAATGTGGGGCAAAGCAGTGACCCAGCCTAATTTGATGACGTGCGTTTTTGAAAATCGGACTTACGGTTCAAAAGTTACAAGCAGAAATGTCCCTCAAATTTTGACCTGTTGGTGGCGCTAGAGGGTTTGAGCTGGGGCCCTGTAATTTTTTGTGGGGAATCCTGGGAAGGACGCGAACATCTGTGAAAAGTTTGAAAATAATCCTTGGCTACATCAAAGATCAAAGATCTTTGATGTAGCCGAATCAATTAAGAGCAGGGCGTTGCCTAGCAACGCGCGTGAAAGGTCAGTATCGGGTGCATAGAATTGACCTGTTGACCTGCTCGTAGAGCTAGAGGGTTGGGGGAGGGGGCCTATAAATTGCTGTGGGTAATGAGAAGACTGGCTGGAATGTGCATGCAAAATTTCACAACTTTTTATCAGAGGCAGAAGAATATATAATAATAATGATAATAGGAATCAGTAGAAACACTATGGGTGCCTCGCAGCTTCGCCCCAAATATAGATATCAGTCCAGAGCACCTGTTGCCATTTTTTTGCAACCCAGTTCCTATGTTTTTGTGCATACTTGAGTTGCATGGCCTTGTTTACACGTTGGAGGTATGGCTTTTTGGCTGCAACTCTTGCATAAAGACCACTTCTGGCCAGACTTCTCTGGACAGTAGATGGGTGTACCTGTTCTGATGGCACTGCTGGCAGATTTCAATTCCGAAGGCTAATAAGCTTTATGTGTCTTTCATCTGCTGCACCAAGTTTCCTTGGCCGACCACTGCGTCTACAATCCTCAACGTTGCCTATTTCTTTGTGCTTCTCAAAACAGCTTGAACTGCACATCTTGAAACCTCAGTCTGCTTTGAAATCTTTGTCTGGGAGAGACCTTGCTGATGCAGTCTCTCCCAGACATTGTGTGTTGTTGCTGTGCTCAGTCTTGCCATGGTGTATGATCTGTGATTTGAGACTTCCACAGCCTCACCTTAGCAGAGTTTGGCTATTCCTCACCCGGTTTCAAGCCTCCTACACAGCATGGAGTGTTCTTGAACCTTTATTTTCCAACCTACATGTGACCTTGATGAACATTAGCACCTGTTTGGTATAAATGGTTGATCACACACCTGACTATAATACTACAAAATCCCTGCTTTTGTGTGTACCCTGTGTGAACTGGTGTTGGTTTGAAGGCAAAAGGTAGTAACACCAAATATTGATTTGATTTTTCTTTTGTCACTTTGCATTTTGTAAATTGATAAAAACAATCATTACAATCAGCACTGTTCTTGAGCTAATCTGAAGGCCACATGAAGTTTGGAGGTCTGTAGTGATTGACTCTGCAGAAAGTTGGTGACCTCTGCACGTTATGTGCCTTAGCATCTGCTGACCCCACCCCGTCAGTTTATGTGGCCTACCACAGTTGCTGAGTTGCTATCCTTCCCAATCACTTCCACTTTGTTCTAATACCACTGACAGTTGACTGTGGAATATATTTAGGAGGGAGAATATTTCACAACTGGACCTGTTGCACAGGTGGCATCCTATCCTCGCTGGAATTCACTGAGCTTCTGAGAGTGACCCATTCTTTCACAAATGTTTGTAGAAACAGTCTGCTGGCCTAGGTGTTAGGTTTTATTCCCCTGTGGGCATGGAAGTGATTGGAACACCTGATTTTGATGATTTGGATGGGTGTGTGAATACACATAATCATAATCATTCTTTTTCATATTTTTTATCAATATGAATTTTAATTCCATTAAACATATCCCATTTCTATTTCCTGAACAAAAACAAGACAGACTTTTAATTAGCGCCATTCAACACAAAGAATAGTTACATTTATACCTCCACATTTATATCTCCAAAGTCCGAACTCCAAACCACAAGCTTTTACTAACAGGGGCTTGACTATGATGTCAATTCAAAAGATTAAAATTCATAGACAATTGAAAATGATTAGATCTCTATTCTGTAAAAAATATATTACATACAGAGGATATATGTAATATATATATATATATATATATATATATATATATATATATATATATTACATATATATATATTACACTCAGAGCAGTTATCCGTGTGTGTGTGTGCACGCTCGTGTGCATCTGTGTGTGTGTGTGTGTGCGTCTGTGTGTGTGTGCACGCGCGTGTGCATCTGTGTGTGTGTGTGTGTGCGTCTGTGTGTGTGTGTGCACGCGCGTGTGCATCTGTGTGTGTGTGTGTGCGTCTGTGTGTGTGTGTGTTTTGTGTATGGCTTCTCTTTATACACTGTGAATGGTCACAGTAGCATGGTGCACTCGCCTCACAGTCATTATGAATTAGGCCTGTCAGGCAGTGGTACAACACACCTCATAACACTGCAGGCCAAATGCTGAATCAACACTTTGCTACATGCTAATGTATAGTCCCCATTTGTAGCTATCTTGGCCTATATTCTCATTCACATTGCAGCTCATATAGTTTTATGGTAACATTTACAACCTCTGATTGCATTTACAACCTCCTTTGCATTATTACTATAATCAAGTATTTAAAGGGTTATTAACTGAGTGAGAAGCACATTTTGCTGGAAAAAAAGATCTTTGAAACAAGTGATTTAAATAGAAATTAAACTGTTACTGTACTCTGTAGTGCTATGGTGAAGACTAATACAGAATTGTGTTTTTCCATCCATTTGTCTCATTTTACTGCATGTCTTTTCTGATGTCTTAAGTGAAAATCCAATTCTGAGTTCTGGTAAAGTCCCTAGCTATAAAATATTGTCTGCTGGTATTGATTGATTGGACTGTTTATATCCAGCAATTATATGGGGTTACAAGACTGCAAGGCTGCCTTTACACTTACACACACACCACACCAAAATTGGAACTAAAGCTGGATTAGACCAGGAATAAACCTGAACAGAACCAAACCGAGTCCCAAACCAGGTATGCAGCCTAAGACACAGAGAAACATATTATCATCCCAATTACCTATTCCACATTATCTTCTTAGTGGCCCTAGATGTTCAAATACTTTTTTGCCTTAACTTAAGATCTCAAATTTTCAGTTCTCTCTTAATCAACATGAACATTTATATCAGCTTTTCCTTAAAAATAATTCCTGTTTTTATCTTCTGCAGGTGCCCTCAGCCCCTCCCACCTACACAGGCCGACAGCTGTGGTAAAAGATCATGTTTTGAGAAGACGACGTGTTGAGGAGGATGAAAACAGTGAGGAGTGCTGAGAGATGTGTTGGACTTAAAACAAAAAAACAAAAAAACAAAAAACATTGTCGCCAAGTGGGCAATTTCACTTTGTACAGACTTAATAACTGTCTGTGTGCCAATCAACTTGTATTGTTTAAGTGTGTATGGGACTCAGAGACAGTGGGCAATGGAGGGCCGAGCTACAACGTTTTAGAGGAAAGTTAAAACTTAAGTAAACAAAAATGCAAAAAACAAATCATCTGACTCGTATTATATCTGCCAAGGTGTTGTAGCATTATTCTCCAAAGAGCAGCACTAAAACAACAGAAAAATCGTTCCAGATTTCCGGCCAGTCAGACTGTCTTTGCTAAGATGGAAAACCTTTGGCTCTGTCCTCTATCTATCCACACAGAAGAGCACATGGGCATCTGTACAGCATAAGTACCGCCCTATATTAAAATAGAGTGTATACAACATAATCTCAACTCCAGTCTCCCCTATCCCTCCGAACACTCGCATTTCTCACCCTTATTTACACGCATGGAACTCAAAACTGTGAAGTCCATCTGACCACAGCACAGAGCCAGTGCATAAGGACTTTGACGCTGCTAACGGACTTGTTCAATACAGGAAGGACTCTGATTGGACAGATGGGACGTCATTTATCGGCGAATATAGGTCACGCTGCTGTGCTCTCCGGTGAGCAAATGTCACTTTAAATCAGCAGGAAAAGAAGAGAGGAAATGCAAAGGCTTCCTCAGTCTGTTTTGTATGTTCGGACATTTGAAAGACATTCAGATAACAGGGTTGCTAACTGGTGCTAAATACCCCATAGCATATTACAGCTCTGCACAAATTCCCAGTGAAAAAAATTACATTTTAGTGTGCAAGACATATAAGCTTGTGCGATGATAGACTGAAAGATGGTCTATAGGGGACACTCCAATCCTACAGTAACAAGATGGCGCCCGGTTCGTCTGTTTTGGGGGCGGCGGCCATGCTGTCGTGTCTATCTGGTGGAGCGTCCAGGAAGTCAGTGTGCCAAGAAAGGACTCACGTTTCTCAGAGTCTACATTTCACACTTCTGTCACCACAGGCTCTGTACATAGTATGGTGTAAGCTTGTTTACTTTAATTTAGTTTAGTGCTACTGAAGAACTGATGACTTTTTTTAAGTTGATTTGCCTTGTGTTCAACATTTGATTTTTGTTCTATTAAGCTTCTTTTGATTTATTTTTTATGATTAGCTATTTCTTGATGTCTAGCCAATAATAGACATGTTTTGATTTTTTTGTTTTTGTTTATTGCATGTATAAGTTGTAAATTACACTCAGTGTTTTCTGCTGCAACTTGTAGTATTTCTGTCAATATGTCTGCTTCCTCTTATTTGGTATATTGATGCAGTGTTCATAGGTACATTGTGGAATATTTGAAAGGGGTGAAAACAGTATTTGAATTTATTGGTACTGTTCTTAAAGCAGTTCTAAACTAAGTAACGACTAAAGAGACTGGGGGTCAGACCTTGACCACTGCTGTATGTATTCCACTGGTGATTCTAAAATAGCACTGGTACCAACATGCCACTTCTCAGCCAATCAAAATCAGTCTCCACATGGACTGGGCCTGGAATAGTAATAGAGAGGGAGAGGCGTTCAAGTACTGTGTGTGTTTTCACTTACTGTGGAGTACAAAACAAGTAACACGTGAATTTGTAGATTTTGCACTTGTCAACTACCTATCTGTGCATGCTTCTCACCATTTCAACATGTAAGACCTCCTTGAAACGTACTTTTGAATACTAACTATAAAGGTCATGTGACAGCAGTCATCTTTCAGAGTATATCCAGTTTTTCACTCTCTGTGTCTGTGCTTTCTCAAATGTATAATGGAGTGCTGGGGCAAGACAAAAGGTCAGAGGAAATGGACTAGAACACAACGGGATCATAAAATAAACTTATGTTGAGAATCTTTTGACTGATGTTATCCGTGACTGTGATGAAATTTGCACAAATCTTCTCCACGTGGTTCAGTTTGTCATCCCTGGACCAAAAAAGCCCCCTCCCTTCTGGCTTGTTGTTGGCTGTCCTCATATGTCTTGCCTTCAGACTGTTCCATGGGGCAGATGACAGGGTATTCACAGCTGTGACAGTGCAGTGACGCAGCATGCCAAGAGGAACCTGATTCCTCTGATTAGAAAATTGAAAAAAAAAAAAGTTCATTCATCTTCAATAAAAGTGTCATGTTTGTAGCTAATTTGTAACTGGGTGTGGCGTTTTCTTCATGCACAGGTCTAGTTAATTGCAATGGTTCATTCAGACCCAAACTAGATATTTCTAAGTTCAGCGGTTAATGAAAGACTTTTAAATAGTTAAACATTTTCAGCTTGATTGCACGTTACTGGCTTTGATAAATAATGCTTTAAAAAGTCGACAAAAGAGGCGAGGCAGGCTAAAAAGGAGCGAGGCAAAAGCTCTCAGACCTATCTGACCTAAAATTCACTCACAAGCCAACAGTTGCAAAGGAGTTAATGCAAAAACATACACAGAATAACAACAAGAAACAATGTGTATAAAGACAGATTAAATTTGTGAGTTTAGTCTGACTTTTTATATATAAAGGTCCCATGACATGGTACTTCTTGATGCTTTTATATGGCTCCTTAATGGTTCCCTAATACTGTAAATGAATCCTTCTTCAAAATCAACACTCAGTGCATGAGAAACACAGAGATAAGATGAGAAAGAGTATTTTTTCTCTCTCTGAACAGGCCATTATGGGCGTTGTTGCTTGAATGCAAATAAGGAGAAAAGAGATAGCCTATAGTAGAGGGTGGGAGCGTGGCCAAACTCTCCGCTCTCAGCTGATCCATTTCCGTGTTTTTGTACGGGGGGAGAGATTTGAAGCGTTCCATTGAAAAATAAACACATTTCCACATAAAATAAAATTAAACCACTGCTGTTCAAAGGTCCAGAGGCTCAGATAAAGGACTTCCGAGCCTAGAAACACTCGGACGTGCCTCCAGGCAAATAAAAAAACGCATTTCGCATTGCCTAGCGCATTCGCAGTCCAAACTCTCTGGGCGTGATTTACAGAGACGCTGAGTACAGGTACAGACAGACGGGGGTGGAACTGCATTTGCATTTCTTTTTTCGATCTGACGTCAATAAGGTGCCTTGTTCAAACTCGCCCGTTTGAGCTCCAATTTTTTGTAACGCAGAAAAGGATCGCAAATGCTCAGTTTAGACATTTCACAACTTTTAACCATGGGGGGGGGGCTAAACAGGGTAGGGGAGCTCACATTAACGTTCAAAAACCTCAGAAAGTGAAAATTTCATGCCATGGGACCTATAAAAATAAAGATGAATACCAAATCTTCAGCTCATTCAGTCACTCACTAACTTTCCTTTTCTGGTGTTGCCCCATATAAATCCTTATAATCTAAATAACTAATATGACTAATTTCACAACAATTTTTTGATTAAGACGTTGGTCGTCTGATTAATCTACTAAATGACTTCAGCCCTACTGGCCTCAAGAACCGTTAACACACACACACACACATACAATCCTTCCACTGAAGTCTGAACTCGGCCTCAAACCACATGCTTTTAAAGTGAAGAGCCATAAAGCACATAACATCAGTGGCTCTAAATAAAACCTCACCATTCAGAATAAACAGAGTGCTTTGACAAAGAATGACACTTCAGCCTAACCCAGCCAACATTAAAAACAGTTCACTCTAGTGTGTGTATAAGCAGTCATTTGTGGTGTTTCAGTTCGGACTGGTCCCAGGAGCGCACTGTTATCTGACTTTGCAGTGACAGTCTGGTGCCGTGCCGTGATCCAGTTACAGAGAAGCCCAGAGTTGCCAGACTCACTGGAGCTGGATCAGATATCCCCAGAAAGAAATGCCCTGTTTTATCATCCAAGTCAATGGCAGCTGTCCCTCACTCATCCACCAAACCTTTCATAGGAGCTCATAGGACTTTGGTGTGAGGCAAGAACCATTCATCACATGACCACCAAGAGGAGGAGAATGGAGGAAATACAGCTTGAGATAAAAGCGATAAAATAAAAGTCAGTCAAGATCGTACCTTTACCTGAAACAAAAGTGAAGACAGTGTTTTATATCAGCAAGCAACCTTAGAAGGGCGTACAACCATATTTCCTGAGTTTCAAGCATGAGGATTCTTTCCTGATTTGAAGGATATGGCATGGCAAAGGTCCTCTGTTGTCATAGCAATAACACAGTTCAACTCAAAACATGATATCTTATGAATGGGGAAAGGTCATCACAAATTCCTTCAAATCAGAAGGGGATAATTTGTCTGAAACTTAGGAATAGGCTTTACAAGAAACCGATATCTTGTCTAATGAATAATGTAAAAGTAAATACAACAGTGGCATTCATCCGTACTCACGTACAGGGCATCTGGCATAGAGCAAATTCAGAAACAAAAGCCATTTAGAATTTCAATGAAAGGTTGAAGGGAAAGAAACATGGTCATAACTTATTTAATTTAAGAGACTGGAGCAAAAGCGAGTAACTATGACGACTCCTAGACAGGTTTGCTATACAACTAGGGCATAAGCTGGGGCATAAGCTGGTTAATTAATTACACAGACAAATACATGATCAGAAAAGCATTCCCTTTTGCATCCATTCATTTATTTTGATTTACCATGTCACCCACCAACTGGATGTTTTGGATAGTGGGAGGCAGCTGTAGCTCTCACTGCATAATAGCCATACATACTGTAAGTCGTATCAACATGAAAAACAACATAACAATATAAAAACATGACATTTATCACCATTGTTCATTCATTTAATTTCCTAACAATATGATCTTTAAGAGAAATCCACGGTTTCACACATGCTTCATTGTGCCCTCCTTTGCACATATAGCACAGGAAAAAGGAAATGATTTGGTGATCACAGAGTCAGCACTCAGCTAAGGGTGCTCAGGGGTGGCTTACAAGCCCATAATATTTCCTAGTTCCTACAATATAAAATGGGATGTCGTGCGTAGTGTTAATTTACGAGGCTAGTAAAAGGAAGCCATCTATCAAAAAGGCAATGAAAGCAATAATCTAATTACATGTGCATCTCTCGGTCCGTAAATCTCAGCCTGGACATACCCAGTTGGTCACAGCCATGTTTAACGGCAAGTTTGACTGATCACTCTGGTCAGCATTACATCAGCTTAATAGTTATAAAACAATAAATAGTGTGTGGTACAATACAAATGAAAAGCTATTACTTCAAAAAACTACAGGCAAATATATAGGCTGGATAGAACAAGGAGGTTCCACTGTAAATCACTGCTATGTTTTAAGATGATATCATGATTATGGGCTCAATATTTCTGGTTATGCTATCCCAAAAGTAGGTTAGGTTATAGCTATTGCATGAGAAGTGCTTTACATCACTACGTTTTATTTTTTGTATGCAATATAGTGAATGAAATCATTGTAAGTTGCGAAATGCATTCAGATATTCATATGGGTTTCATTGGGGCTGGAAGACCCCACTAAAGAAGGAGAAACTGCAGCCAGTGATTTCACACTGGAATCAGGTACAGTGAACTTAGCCATCAGAGCATCAGAGCCTATGTCAGCCAGCCCACCCAAACTGGGGGTCAGCCACTCACCAGGGGTCACCTGGATGGTGGGAGTGTGGACCACGGTGCTCTGCGGAGTCGGCGACATGACCTGAATAGAGAAATCCGAGTTCTCCAGCTGAGGGCTTTCAGGAAGATCAGTCATGGACGAGCCAACTGAAAGAATAAAACAAAATGCACATGAACTCACACAGACAATCTGTGATCAGTATGAACATGGTCAGGATCATGGTCCTTTTTTTTTTTTTTTAAGCGTGGCTATCAACTAAAAAAGGGGGGTTCATTTGTGATTTTATTGTTTTTTTAGAGACTTGTTTAGCCAAAAATGAGAACTTTGCTCTTCAATCTCTTGAACGGGTGCGTTGGAGGCAAGGGAGCAGACCCAGAACACACGAGGAGAAAACAATCCCACACTCAGTCTTACTTGCAAAATGAGAAATTTATTAAGACATGCAACGTTTCGGCCCTAGGCCTGATGAAGGCTTAGGGCTGAAACGTTGCATGTCTTAATAAATTTTAAGACGGAGTGCGGGATTGTTTTCTCCTCGAGAGACTTGTTTAGCAAAACAAATCAGCTTGCCTGTTGTATTTCCATTCAGTTCTTTCTGGTCAGATTGTGCTAAAACAATACAAAGTTTGAGTAACAGTTTTAGACAGAGCAATGCCTCCATTGCTTTGTCCTCCCCAAGCAATGTTGATGACATCACTTAAAAGATATCAATAAATTTACTACTGCAGAGTTCATATCTCTTTGGCACCTGAGAGTAGTAGCCTGTAGATGTACAATTTACAGCAGCATTTATCACACAATAGAAAGGACAAGATTCTACGTGGTTATATTTTCAATAGCAAAGTTTTTGGTTGGACTATTTTGGAACTCTGTTGTTTTTAATGTTATTAAATCAAAGGTATGACTCATGTCGCGTCCTGTATTTGGAGGCTGTTATTCTACCTCATGGTGTAATAAATATCCACACGTCAGGCCCAGTCAAGGACAGTCTTGTTTGTGATGCATGATCTGTTGAACCCAGCACCTGTCCAACTGCCTGTGACCTTTTGACCTCTGACATATCCTTGTGTGGTGTCATTACGGTTCACTTTGTGTTGCTTTTTTCTCTATTTCGGGCTAATTCTGATTTCAGACTGTGAAATGGCAGAGGAGATATCACGTGTTAGCCTCCTCGGGTCAGTTGAGATGAGTGCAGCTGTTACCAGGTCAACTTAAAGAATGGGGGGAGGGGGCCCAGACTGTTTTAAAGTAAAGTGTAACATTATTTTTTCAAAACAAAATGGAAATTCAACTCTTTTTCTTATTTTATAGTCACTTTGTGGTCTACTTTATTAGGGATTTTAATTTAGGTGCACAACATTAGAACTGCGTAATGCAATTACCACATAACAGGCAACATAATCTTGTCAGTTCAAGTTAAATCACTCCAGTTCAACAGCGTACAAGCGTGCAACATTTTTGTCCATACAAAATCTAGTGTGAACATCATAGGAGCTGACTTTGTGTGCTTTAGCCTTTTTCATTAGCGCAACAGTCTGGCCATGTTGTGTGTATCTTGTGCCTGGGGTTTGCCTATATACTGTGAAGTCAGCAGTAGTGCGGCATAAGCAGCTGTGGCAGAGCAGTGCAGAGGTGGCATGGTCATAGTCACAGCCATTGTTGTGAGGAATGTGTGATTATGATAGACCTATTGTTTGTATGGAGAAAAACAGTAAAGTGTGGCTAATAGGACGTATTTTTTCTTTACATATTTACATAAATAGGATTCTGTAAAGTCAACAATCCTGCAACCATAGACAATACTTAATACTTTATTGGGTTTATGCAGCAAAAGACTAATCGGAACCATGCATAATTTCTTGAACAAACTTACCGTATTTTCTGCACTATAAGGCGCATCGGATTATATCGGATTTAAAACAGTTTTCATATATAAGGCGCACCGCATTATAAGGCGCATAGAATAGAAGCTACAGTAGTGCAGGGATGAAAGTGCCCCCCCCCCCCTACTTATTACTAATGCACTACTTATTACTTGTTACTGTCATTTTAAAGTAATGCCTTACATTACAATATTACTCTATAAAAAGTAAGGCATTACACTACTTTTGCATTACTTTAGTTACTCTCGCCAAAATGACTGGAAATAAGGATTTGGCAATCTACAGTGCAAACCTCTCATGTGTCATGACTTTCACCTGGGTTGTATCGTTCCCTGTCCCATCCCCTCCTTTCCTGACTAATTTCGTGGTGCTATGGCACCTCTGCAAGTGCTTCGTCAAATTGCTTGTACTGCATTTCGACGTGGAAAGAGGTTTGGGATTCACACACAGTGTGCATTTAACTCAAATGTTCTTGGAGTCTTTATTTTGAACAAAGTGAAAGTAGTAGGCGTATGCCCATCTTGAAAAGGAGCTAGCACTATCCGATTCTTCTGGTTCTGTCATCCTTTGTCAGTCTGCCAGTTCGAGACGAAGTAAAAGGAAATGGAATGGTCTGCGCGGACTTTTATATCACGAGCTGATCTCGCGGAACTTTGTATGAAATGGACTTATCAGATTCAGTAGCTGATCTCGCGGTGATCCGCGAACTTTGTATGAAGAAAACGCAAAACCCACAAAAACAAAGCAGGTTAAAAATGCATTGTAATGTGCATTACTGGCATTGTAACGAGTAATATATTACCGATTTTCTTCCCTGTAATGCGTTACATTACTGCATTACACCAAAAAGTAATGCATTACAGTAATTAATTACTTTTGTAACGAGTTACTCCCAACACTGTTAGCAATAAAGTAAAACTGTACATAAAAGTACAAAAAAAACAAATTTTATTAACAGGTACTAGTAGTATATATTGGATTTGTTTTTGCTTTGCACTTTGTCTAATCAGAGCGCACTGAGGAGGAGCTTATGCGCGCTAAAAGGCGCAGGTGAAAAAGTGAGGAGCGACGCGTTAAGTGAGGCACGGGCAGGTAGGATGAGGTATAGGATGTTTTATAAAGTTTAACCTGTGTACACGCAATGGTACACACTGTTGCGAAAGGTCCGCGGCTCCAGACACGGGCTTGCGCGGCCCGCAGTTTAATACGAGGTTTAATACGAGATACACGTACTTTTGTTCTGAATACGGGACGATTCTGTTTTTCAAGGGACGGTTGGCGACCCTAAACACAACTATACATATATATATACACCCAAAATCTTTCTCAACGAATTTGCACAGATGTAAAAAAAAAAAAGAAAAAGAAAAGAAAAACCCCGCGGCTGAAAAAAAAGCGGAGATCCGCTAAAAAACTGAACTCTTTCATCCCTGAGTAGTGGCTGACTACGGTAGCCATGATTAACCAATATTGATCCATATATAAGGCACATCGGATGATAAGGCGCACTGTCGGCTTTTGAGAAAATTGAAGGCTTTTAGGTGCGCCTTTATAGTGCAGAAAATACGGTACATGAACCTATATAAATATAGAATAATTACCGTACCCGCGCTGTTATCTATATTGGCACATTAATAGTGCGAGATAACAGCTCATAACTCTCTGCTATGGAAATGTATTTTTAGGAAAATAAATGATCAGTTGGCAAATTAAAAATGCCACACGCTGCCCCCGTGGCAGAAAAAAAAATCAAAAATCAGTGCCTACAATAATGACTAAAGCTATAGCAGCTCTTCTGGTTTATGTCCCAGAACTGTCCTGTGTATCTTCCACTTCCCTCTTTGAACACAGTCATGCATTCTCAGCTGTCCCTTCTTCACATTTCCATTATCATTTTTTAAACCTTAAATCTTATACTATGAACAATGACTTAGATTATCACCCCCTAACAGGTGCAAAAATAGAGAGATGCTCTGTCATTTACTCTGTCCATGGCCATATCTGATGAGAGCAACTGAAATCTTTGGTATGAATCTAGTATAGTACGTAAGTGTAAAATACTTGTACCTCTGCTTTCTTGTTGTACCCAGAACTTCTCCACTGTTTTGACTATGTCCCGATTGTCTCTCAGTTCCATCTGCCACTGTCGGAGCTCTTGAACATCTGGCCGTGCCCTCACCTGAAGAACACAAATAAAAATGAAAAATAACAACAATGCAAGAAAATGCTACGGAAAATGTGTGTCCAATTTGATGGTGGCAAGAAAAGCAAGAAAAGCAGGACATAGACAACACTGGCTGAGGGGTTATGTTACAAATTAATACTAGAATAGGCAAACTAGAGCTTGTTTATTGTTTAATTGTGTGGTAAAAAACTTGAAATTGTGAAGACCAACGGTGTATACATGGATGATATCTAATTAATAAAAGCTTTTAGTGCTCAGATAAAATTCTTGCTTTAGAGTTGTTTCAATGCAGTAAGCTTTAAATGATCGTTCTCTCCATCTTTGGTAATCCTTTAAGTTGCAGAAAACCCCTGGTGCAGTGTTTGTGTATCCGTGTGGGCTGTTGGTATTCCCGTGAGAGTAATAAACAAGGTCGTTGAAAAGAAAATGCCTCTAAGCTTTAATTTACTTTACTTGTTTGGTATCCTATAAGCCTCCTGCCTTTTTACAAAACTTTCTACCTCCAAATCCTTCTCATCTCTGATCCTCTGTGCACAGGTTCTTGAGTGCCCGGCTATTCAGCGTGTCTGAGAATAGGCCTGTTATATAATGCACAGACTGGTGGAGAATTTGGCTACAGCGAGAGTGCTGCAATAGCTAATTCACTCATACAAATGTAAATCAGGGGTCCGGGGTCAGAGAGGTTCTGTTTTCTTCTGCCACTTTCATTAGAGACACGTTGCCACAGTGAATGTTCTTCACACAATATCAATGCATGACCACTGAAACGATTTATAATACGTGATATTTAGTCATGACGTGTCACACATTCAGACAGAGTTCCTGGAAAGCTGCCATTGTAAGTGCAATGCTGACAGTTATGCGCAACATTTGAGGGATGTCTGTGTGTGTACAGCAGCAAAGCTTGTTACGCAGTTAAAGTGTTGTTTATCCTCAGGGGTAAGTAGAAACATAAAAAAGACAAGTTGCCAAATTGACAAAAAAGAAGCTGCTATAATGTGTGTATTTGATTATATTTTTTGTATTTTGAGCACAAGCTTTATTTTAAAGATCCCATGACATGGTACTTCTTGATGCTTTTAATACTGTAAATGAATCCTTCTTCAAAATCAACACTCAGTGCATGAGAAACAGAGATAAGATGAGAAAGAGTATTTTTTTTCTCTCTGAACAGGCCATAATGGGCGTTGTTGCTTGAATGCAAATGAGGAGAAAAGAGATGGCCTATAGTAGAGGGTGGGGGCGTGGCCAAACTCTCCGCTCTCAGCTGATCCATTTCCGTGTTTTTGCACGGGGGGAGAGATTTGAAGCGTTCCATTGAAAAATAAACACATTTCCACAGAAAATAAAATTAAACCACTGCTGTTCAAAGGTCCAGAGGCTCAGATAAAGGACTTCCGAGCCTAGAAACACTCGGACGTGCCTCCAGGCAAATAAAAAAACGCATTTCGCATTGCCTAGCGCATTCGCAGTCCAAACTCTTTGGGCGTGATTTACAGAGACGCTGAGTTCAGACAGACGGGGGTGGAACTGCATTTGCATTTTTTTCGATCTGACGTCAATAAGGTGCCTTGTTCAAAATCGCCCGTTTGAGCTCTGATTTTTTGTAACGCAGAAAAGGATCGCAAATGCTCAGTTTAGACATTTCGCAACTTTTAACCATGATGGGGGGGGCCTAAACAGGGTAGAGGAGCTCACATTAACGTTCGAAAACCTCAGAAAGTGAAAATTTCATGCCATGGGACCTTTAAGGTGTAGTATGTAACGTTATATTATTTTTCATTTATTATTATTATTTATATTATATTATACTTATAATCAAAGGAATATTTATAATCAAAGAAACCATATATCCATGGAGACAAGCAGGTGGAGGCCATTCCCCAGGCCAAGTAAGGGTCAGGTTGGTCAAGGTGCATGTTTTCAGCGGATTAAACACAAAAATAAAACATAAAAACATGCATTTCTCTGTCTATGTTTTGCCTAAAAGGTTACATACTGTGGTTTAGATTGAAAAGGACTCGGGATTTGTCTTCGTTCCAGTTCATAAGGAGAAACTAAATTAGGACAAACCAAGTAAGAATCACAAACAAAATCAGGACAGTTTGAAACAACAACAAAAGGGTGCTGCTATATATTGGAAATTGGAACTAAACTCAGCTGAACTCATTACCAAATCCTTGAACTGCAAAAGATCCATGAGTACAACCTGAAGTAGTCCGCCTAGTATCAACCGACCACCAAATACAGGCTGCTGCACACTAAACACCTGCTCTATTCTTAAGATGCCTCCATCTTTCAGCTTTTTCTCCCAGGCACAAATGCTGATGCACAAAGGCTTTATAATCACAGGCCCAGACCACATGCTCTCTGCTCTCCACAGACCTGTTATTTCTCCTGTCACCAAAATCCAATGCAAAACACTAAGCTACAGCATATCTGTGTAGCTTGCCATGTTGTTGACTGAGTAAGTGGTCACTAAATCGCAGGTATAGATTGCTAATTAGCCCTAGAGCTTTTGTGTAATGGTGTCTCTGACTGACAACGCACCAGACCTATTTTCCATCCAGTTATTTATCAGTGGTTATAGACCGTTCATCCGGAATCACAGACCCACTTCTGCTGTTGACTGTAAAGCTTGCAGAGTGGCGAGTGCGCGGTTCTCTTTCAACCCGCTCTATTAGTTCATGCCAAATACAATATCACTCAATACGCACCATGGCCCACTTTCCAGACAATGGTGCTAAAGGTTTAAGGTTATCCTGTGCACTAGAGTAGAAATTTTGAAAGAATGGGCCTAAGACATGCTAGCTCAAACAAGGCCAAACTATTATTTTATTATTTATTTTATTTTTTTGCAAAATCCTAAAAACAGCTATGTCCTCCTGGGACCTGAAGAAAAAAAGTGTATCTAAATTATTATTATTATTATTTTAAATTTTCTATTTGGAGGTAAATTAACACCTTAGCATTTACATTTTGTTCATTTTATTTTTATTCATAATGTTCTAACATGTCCTCTGTAATGGACGTCGGGGACATTTTGGTGTTAAATCCATGTGAAGTTAACAAAAACAATTTTTTTTGATGACCAACATCTCTGACAAGCTTCTACAGTTGCCTCAAAAAGTTCTTAGACTCCCTTTTAATTTCTTATTTATTTATTTTTAATATATTATGTATTATTTTATTTTATTTATTTATTTGAGTATTTATTTACATATTTTTTTTAGATTTTATTTTATTTTTTTAAATCATAGTGCAGCCAAAAAAAAAAAACTAGAATCTCAAAACAATTAAAAGATAAACTGGTTAAGTCGACGTCCACTATAAAGGACACAAATGAATGGGCCGGGTCTCAGGAGGATATTTATGATTCATTTAAATTTTTTTTTGAAAGATTCTTTCCTTCTAGCATTATGTGCTGTCAGTATGTTGTGTTTACATTATGGCAAGATTCTAGGAACACCAGGCTTTAAACATGAGGTAAAGGTTTGAAGTCAATGGTAGAATTTGCTTCTAAAGTGTAAAACTATAGACGTTTTGACCTGGTTTATGTTCTGCATCGCTGTCATTACTGTCTGTCCGAACTGAACAAAAACTTGTTTTCACTGTCAGTACAAATGAATGTGTTCTCATTGTAGGATCAAAATTAAATTAAATCAGGTGCAATTGTGGCCTTTAAGAGGACTTTTAAGTTTTGTTGGTATATCATGTATGTGAATGTAAATACACGTAATGTATAATGTGGATATAATTAGTATGCAAATCGGCTGTTTGTTGTAAAAATAAACAATTGCAAAAGGTACACATGGCCTGATCTTTTGTGACCTCCTGCTTGAATAAGTGGAGATTGCTTTCTCACATTAGATTAGAGAACACAACGCATGTCTGGATTTCTTTGTGTACTTAATAAATCTTCACATGCAGAGCTAGAGGAAATGGCCTTGATAAAAGCTTCTCTCCTTGGCCACGAAGCCCTGATACTGATATCCGAATATGAAAGCCTATTTATTACCAGCACCCTCAGCAATTCATCAGAGTTGAGCAGATGTGAGGAAGCGTGAGGCATCTTAGCCTTCACAGTGTTTATGTGTAAGTCATACATATGTGTACATTATGGCATCAGACATGGATGAATGGATTAGAGCCAGCCATGGAGCTCAGTGCAAAGAAGATTATGTAATGTAACTGCTTACGTTTCAGTTATTCCCACTGCTGCAGTGTCCTATGTGATTGGATGAGACAAAAGAATAATGGAAATTAATGGGGAAATGATGAAAGGAGGCAGATAGCCTCTTGTGTGTCCAGGGGCTGGGCCTGTCTGATACACAGGCACTCTGCAGTGAGCGCTGCGTCAGGGAGCTTCTATAACAGCAGCAAACGTGAAAGTGAGGGTGCAGCGTGCATGAGGGCTGGACAAGGCACTATGCAGAGGGCCGCTTTTATTCACAACACTAAGCCCATATAATGAAATGACAAATGATGTTTTATTTGAAGAGTTAGCTCTTTCTATCTTATATTTGTTGGAAAGTATGTAGTTCCTCAAGAAATGAGAGAGACAAAGATAGACTGGTCACCATCACAGCTATAGGATGTAAATTTGATTTCACCATAAAGTGGCTGCTGCAACTATAATTGCAAAAGTCAGATACATGTTGATGGGCAGAACAATAAGAAGGCGAAAGTAGTTATAATTTAAGATAATATCCTTAAAGATCAGCTTGACTTTTGTCTTCTCAGTAAAATATATTGTATTTGTTGCACATTTTTACGGCTCTGATACAAACTATTGCGCATCATCACGACAATGTCCTTCACCCCAAATATCTCTGGTGCACACTGAAGTTATGAAACTCAAGTCAGTCCCAATTTATCTGTATGTGTTTACTGACCCCAGTCCAACATCAAACTAAAACACAGATGTGTGTTTTTTTTTAAATTAAGTTCATTATATTCCTTGACATTGATCATAAAAGGAGAAGTTCAATTTGTCAACTGACAATTTGTCAGTTCTGGTTCTAGTGCTGGTTAGACCCTGTTATTCGAATTTCTCTGGCGTATAGTTTAGCATCTCTATTCAGACTAACGACCGTCTCCACCCCTCTGTTGGTCGTTAGTCTGAATAGAGATGCTAAACTATACGCCAGAGAAATTCGAATAACAAAAAGGAACAAATGAGTTGAGATAGTTTCAGAGCTATTTCAGTGCAGTGAGCTCCTCCTAGGGCTGAATAGAGATGATAAATGAGACGCCAGAGAAACAAAAGATACAGGTTAGTTGAGATAGTTTCAGAACGATTCCAGTGTAGTGAGCTCCTCCCTGCAGCTAGATATAAACAGGGTCTAACCAGCACTAGAACCAGAACTGAAGAAGCCTCTCGGATGAGCGGCGAAACGTTTTCAACCAAACAAACTTTGTCCAGTTGACAAATTGAACTTCTCCTTTTATCATGGATTCTACCTGGACGACTGAGGGACTTTTTCCGCTTCCTTGACATTGTGCAGTATTACTGAATGCATCTACATTTTCAACCCTATCTTGTTTTTATGTTCTTGTTGACCACTTATAGGATATTACTGATAATTCAATTAATTCTATTATCAACTATAATATAATTATCTCACTCCTACTAATCTTCAAAACTTGAGAGCCCTGTATTAGATCAGCATACACTGAAGGAAAGCAGTTGTAGAGGCTGGCAGCAGGCGCAGTACTGCCTCCACACATTTTTTTTTTTTTGTGGGCTAGTACTGCCCTCTGGTGATTGTTCAACTAAACATAACCAAAACAACCCTATTGAGAAATTTTGAAAAAAGGATTTATACAACACAATACATGTTCAGGAGCCTGTGATCAGTGCATTCATAGATTCATAGTCCTGTTTAGGCGTTTGATTTTCAACAAAAAATTGTGAGTGTGACTAAAACTGTTAACTACTGCTAACCAAGCAAGCTTGAACCTGTAAATTTAATTGAAAGGAGTCAGTCAGTTCTCTATGGTCAGATTGTGCTAAAATAAAGCTCAGGTTAAAGTCTAAGTAATAGAGATATCAAGGAAAAGGTACAGAATATGTGAATGGGGGTTGATATCAAAACGAGAGCATAAGTGTGAAAGAGTGCTTTACAGAAGGAGGAACTTAAATAATATCAAAATCAATGAGTTTAATCAGAGCAGAAACAACTAGAAAAGTATTAAAAGGTACCATCAAGGCACAGAAACTGCAGAGTTTGCTTACATGGTCTAGATGTATTTTGTTCAAACTGTTTTTTGTTTTCTTTTACCTTATATCCTCTCCAAAAGGACTGGATAATCAGAGAGGCCTGTGCTTCAGTTAGTAGTAAAAATAAAGGTACGGGTGGCCGAGGACTAAAAGTAAAAAGAGTCAAGAGAGAAAAGTTAATATCCTCATCAACGATATGGTGCTGGAGATAGAACTTTCATTTAAACGTGTAGGCTGAACATTTCACCTTCAGTAGGCACGAATGAAACGTCTGTGCCCTAAATCACATCCTTCTATTTGGTTCTATTCATTTGACTCACTGTAATACTCCAATATACGCTGGCTTATACATTAGTTGCAATACATTTTCAAATCAGACAAAACTAGAAAACTGAATGAAGCACAAATGAAATGGGTCCTTACTGCATGCTAAGCCAGTTCTTCACAAATGGGATGTCCTTCCACTGTACCGGCTTCTGTCTTCGTCGACGTGGGTTATGGCTGTGAAAAGCAGCAGACAATCAAACGACATATTTGATTTAAAAAGGTGAGAATTCAGTGTCATAGGGAGAACTCTTACTTGTAAAGCCACTCAGTCAGGAAGTCACACGGATTAAATGCGGTTACCTTTCGCTAAAACATTGCAATGTATCATTTTGAAAAGTGAATTAATCAACAGAAAACTCATTAGACACTGTTAAAATGTTAAGAGTAAAATGAAAAAGGTTGGAAGAGAGGTCAAACTATGTAGCCTAATTAGTATTTGATATAAATGCACCTTTAAACATCCATGTTTCACAGCTTCTTTCTGCAAAGCGTCAAGTCCAGGTAATAAAACAGGGAAAACCGTCTTCTCCAGCCATTCTTTGTAAGGATCTAACATATAAGTATGCAGATAGAAATAAATAAATAATGCACACTAGCACAGTTTGAGGTTGTGTGGGTCAATGGCTAAGACTTACGTCCAAAGTGTTGAGGAGGAGGTGTACTTTGGGAAGATTGGGGCTGTGGGCTCAGAACATTGGGCTTGCTCTGAACAGCAGGAAAGGGCAAACCACTCTGAAATTGAGAAGAAATACACTTTTAAATCAAGTTCCAATGAGGATTATTATGATTTTCCTCTGTGGACAAAATATACTCCATGTTTGTAGTTGACCTTGGTAGACGTGTGAGTCCTGGAGCTGGGATGGGACATGGACATTTGGATGTTGGTTTGTGACAAGTCCGAGGATTTTCTGATTCAAACACTTCTAAACCTGACAAGGTAGTACAAGAATATGCGGGGAAACAACTTCACCAAAACACCACTTTACAGCAGGCTTACCTTCGGACACTTGCTGACAATGGGATTTTTGATGCCCGCCTGTTTTTGCGCTTTTTTTGTTTGCCTTGGACGCGAAAATCACTAAGGAAACAGACTCACCTGTACTTCCGGTGTGACGCTAAATTAAAAAGATGAAATGAAAAACGGCGAGGATGATTTTACGTAGATTTGATTTTGTATTTCTACCAAGATCAAAGATCAAAGTCAGCTTTATTGTCCATTCTGCCATATGTGGAACAGAGTGAATCGGAGGTGAGGCATTTTCACGCCTCAAACTGAACGTCACACCACTTGCAGTTTTCGAGTTTGTCGCTAGATGGCGGAGTTGTGACAGTTAAATTGGATGAAAATGGGCAGCAAGGCAAATGTAAAATTACTTTATTTAAAATCTTTATTGGAATATATTCCAAAGCAGTTAAGTCATCTCATGACTGAACAAAAATAGCATTTTTTTTTATCTTAAAAAAGTCTCAAGATGTTTCCAAAATGCACAAAACAGTTTTTATAACAAAATATACATTGCAGTAACTCATAATTTGTGGTCACCAACTGACTTGTTAATAAATAACATTTGAACAAACTTTGTACATAACATTTCAGCCTTTCTCATCTTTGCAACCAAAAGTAACTACACATTGGTTTCTCAAATATTGTGAAGACTGGTGCCACTTTTTTTTCTTTTTACAGTGCATTTCTTTACATCATAAACACAAAGTCATGATTAACTTCAAATAAAAACAGTTACGGTGACAGGTTTATGACAGAAGTCAGAAAAACTACTGTAAGGTTACTATTACTAGACATGTCTTAAACATAAGAGGGATATGGTGAAATCTTAATCCTCAAACTAAACGAAAAGTTCCCTCCTGTGAGAAAATAAAACCAGTACAAATAAAAACAAAACCTTCACTCCCCTTTCTGATCAATAAGTTCATTAGTATTTTATAAGATTCTGAGGTTAAAATCCAGGCAGTGGACTGTCTGATAGAGACCACTTTTTAAAATCCATGATGCAGGTTAAACCAAGCTTAGTCAGCCACATGCTAATACATGTTGGGGATTTACACAACCCTTTTAACTGCTGCACATAATAAATAATAAAGCCATATACAAATGCTATCATTAGAGTTCAGCTCAGTGGTTACATTGGGTTTCTGTGGACAGAGGAAGACTTTCATTATGTCTCCACAAACATTCAAAACCTGTCTAGTGTGTATTCTATTGCCTCTGTAAACATCATATAAAGATGAAACATAAGAATCAACAAATAACATAACATGTCTAGTGTGTCAGGCAAAGATGTAGTGGCTTCAAAGCGAATACTAATGACAAAAATAATGTGAGAAGTGAAATTATACCCTTTTTTTAGGCATCCTACTGAAAAACCAGAACATCTAACGGTAGATTTTGTCCAGTTAGTGAGTCTCAAACCCTCACAACATATCAGTGCAAAAGCCTTTGAAAAAGAAGAGATTGCTAGCTTCTTTTGTGGTTCATTTCCTGTGTTTTGTGTTCTTCGATGTTATTAAAAAACACATGCATAAAGCAATTTGGATCCTGCTTCTCTGGCATGAAAAATGTCCAACTATATCAAAGCGTTTATCCGTTTCTAAAAGTTGGCATCAGCTATGTACAGATGATGATATGTCTCCATAGATATGTTGACGTTGATGCCTGGTTCATTGTGGTTGTGGTTCTCCGTGAACTCGGAAGCGGTAGAGGCAGGTGTAATCTGGATGACCCCAGTTAGACAGCACACGGACCTCAATGATCTGGAACGCCTTTTCGTTGGGCTCCTGATAAAAGAAAATGTTGAAATTCAGGTCTGCAGACTAATGCAATGGTGCAAAAAGTACTGAAAATATGAACTCGGGTAAAAGTAAAGTAAGATGATTTTAGTAGCATTTTAAAATAAGTTTGTTGAAGAAAAAAAATATTAATCCAACTGACTGAATCACTGGCTTTATTTAGCTCTGGCCAATCAGGGCAAGCGATACAGTGACGTTAAGTGTGTTTTTCGAAATTGTAAGGAGCAGAGAGCCATGGATTGGGATGATTGGTACTTTTACTGTAGTCCTACGATTTTAAATAGAGGCAATTACAAATACATGGCTAACAATACTCAATTCCAAATACAAAAAAGGTAAAAAGTAAAATCACCCAAAGCTGCTACTCTACTCAATGACAGTACAGACGCTCCTCTACATACGAACATTCAACTTACGAACATTCGGAGTTACGAACAGGGTCGAAAAAAAAAAAAAAAAGTTAAATGTTTGGGCAAAAGTGCTGTACATGTACGCAAGTGAGTTTTTGTATTTAGCGCCTATTCCGACTTCCGGGTACAGTACGTAGTGCGCATTTCCGCCGCTGATGCACAGGCAGGGCGCTGCGATCGTGTGCCCAGCATCCCCCAAGCGTCACGCCCACGCAGTTGAAGTGTTCAGACGTACTTGCGGTGTTACGAACTTTGTTGTTTTATCTTGCATACGTAATCCAATATGGTTGGTGAAAAGCGAAAAGCTTCTAGTGAAGCTTCTAGTGGAAATGTGAAAAAGCGGCAAGCCATCTCATTTGAAAAGGTGGCGATAATAAAGAAACTTGATCCTGGTGAGAAGATGGTGAATGTGGCACGCGCATACAACATGAACCGTTCGACGATCGGTACGATATATAAACAAAAGGACCGCATTATGGAGCATGTGAAAAGTGCAGCAGGTATGCAATCCACCATCATAAGCAAGAAGAGAGGGAAACTCATCGAAGAGATGGAGAAACTCAACCCTTCGAGTACCTCTTCCAAAGGTAAGCTAAACTTACTTTTTTTTTTAAAATAGGCTACACACACACACACAGTCTCACAGTCTCACACAGTCACACACACAGAGTCACACACACACACACGCTCTCTCTCTCTCTCAGCTGTGTCTACTGCGTCTGCCTCTGTGTCCCTCTCTTCTTTTTATCTCATCAGTTTTCCATATTTTTAAAAAGCATATTGTTTTGTTACTATTTAGTGTTATTTAAATGCAGTACAAATCCATACAGATTACTTATACAAGCCTTAAACATACATTCCCTTCTAAAGAATGCCCTATAACGACTTACGAACAAATTCAACCTACGAACGGCCGTTCGGAACGCAACTCGTTCGTAGGTTGAGGAGCGTCTGTAATTAGTATTTGTAATTATTTCCTTTTCATCCTTTCTAATCTATTATACATGAAAGGCATTTACCATGACAGGAAACGTTTGAAGTGAGTCTCCATCTTCTTGGTAAATATAGTTTCCAAGAAGTTTTCCTTCTTCTTGATACTCATCATCTAACCCCTTAAAATAAAAAAATAAAAAATAAATAAAACCGTTAGTCCCAAGTCTGCTTTATAAGTTACAAGTTGCACTACAGACACTGCACAGGCTACATACAAAGACCATGAAGTTGCGTGGAGCACTAGTGATGTTTCCAGTTGGCGCCAGTGTCTTGGGAACGTGCTCGACGCAGAAAGATGTAGGCACGACTCTCATAGACAGCCGGATCACCAGGTAGCCCTGAGAACCTTTGAATGCCCAACAGTTCCCCGGGTACACGTCAGGCTGAGAAAAGGAAACAAGACAGCTGTAAAATACTAAATAAACATCACAGTTAATTTCCTGATGTTTGATTTTACAGTGGATCGTCTTACCTGGATGACTACTCGAGGAGACTGGGAGAAGTACCAGAGGGGAATACCAAACAGGCTCATGAGGGCAGTTTTGGTTTCATGCGTCTCAGAGCAGCGAGTGCTCAAGATGCTGCCTCCTGAAATGTATGCCATATAAAAAAGTACGCAAATGAAATGTGTAATTTGTATACAAAAAGGTTAATACACTAGTTTGCCGAATAGCAGCAGGTTCAGAGTAATAGAACATGATAATATTGCTGAATTATTTTTTTCATTTAACTACAATCTTCTACTACTACAAAATCATTTATACACCGTGTGCCAGTTTTTAGTTTCATCCAAAATAGTTTGTGTAATTTACAGTGGCAAAACAGCGAGTAAAGAAACCAAAAGCTTATCAAGTAAACCATCATCTGGATCAACACTCTGCTTGTTAAAAGGATGTTAATACCCTGACGTCCTCCAGCCTGGCTAATGCCGACCTCCATGTTACATAATGAGGATAAAGAGGAGTGGAGGAGGACAAACCCTAGATACAGTATACTAGGGCTGTCTCACATAAAATCTACTATACTGACCTCCAGATTCTAGAGCAAAGTCCACCAGACCGGTTCGATCTTGAGAGAAGAGCTTCAAAGCATTCTGGACAATCAATTTAACATGCTGCAGAACCAAAAACAATACCAGAGTTTAATCTCAATTCAACCTTTTACAATCTAATGACACAAAGCAATAGAGACGATGTGGTACCTCCTCTGTGAGCCCTTGTTCAGAGGCTGTGTGCTGGACGGTCCCTGTGACTGTCTGAACAATACTCTGTGTGTGAGACTGGACCTCTCCCAAGGTCTGGGCTTTGTTGAGCTCCAGCTGCAGCGACACATTTCGGAGGATGTTGAGCTCGAGTTCAGCCAGAGCTGCCCTCAAGTCTGGGGTTCTGGTGTAGTGCTGTGACAGCCAGAGGAGCAGGGACTCTGGTACCTCCCCCTCATTACCACTGCCGTAGAACAGGGCCTGCAGTTCTTTACGCACTTGGGAAGACACCTCAGAGGAGATCTGTGAGGATATCTGGGCAGAAAGCTGAGAGCCAAAAATATAAGATTTAGTCTTTTACATTAATATAGAATAAGCTCATCATGTCATTTTACACCCCGTATTTCATTTTACTTAAATTAACCTCATGAAATACAGAATACAACTTGCCAAGGCAAATCTAGCTTTCCACAATGTCTAAAAATAACCAGTGAAAATTTAACTAAGCAGTTCCTTCCGCTCATTATTTTTGACATAACGGGCCTGAACACAAAGGAGTCACACTGAAGATACAATTCATGTCCAATACAGCAAACAAGTGACTAAAATGACTCCCAATTCAAACTGAATCTGCTTCTGAACCATTTGGAGTACAGACAAATCAGCCAACCTATATCTCGGAAGTTTTCTTTTATCAGATAGTGGACAAAAATAAATAAAGTACAAAGGGCTCAAGTAGCCCTCTGACTCTTTTAAGCCTGTAACAGTGGGCACTAAACAATAAGAAACTGGACTATGGTAACACATTCCCCTTTACACAATATTTAGCCATTACACGCTTCACATATTTCCAGAATAAGCCTGCAGCAATTGAGCAAAACCAGCAGTTGATTTGTAGCCACTTACAGTCTCGTGTAGAGTGTCCAGCTGCTCACACTTCCCCTTGCATCCAATCACACCCTGCAGATCATCTCGGATTCTGCCCAGTTCCGACTCCAGTCTGTTCACTTGGGCCAGGAGAGCGGCATGGTCCTCCTGCTGTACGCCCACACTGACAGGAACAAGAGCCAGCTTTAAAACTCAGTAAACATATTCCCAACAGTAAATGTTTACATATTTCTTCCAAACATGTTACCCGATAGGAGCTGCATCTACAGCCTGCTTTTCACTTTCCTCCCTCTCAGACTCAAAGTGCTGCTGCTTTTGTTGCACCTCCTACAAACACAAGGGGAAAAAAAGGTGAAGGAGCTGACCAATTTATCTGACAATTTCACATGTTAATAGTTTAGTTCAAAGAGAGCATGCTGTATTTTATATGTAGTTTTGAGTTTTCTATTGAAATCTACAGAAATCCACACCAACATGATACACTGTTCTTTTTCAGCAAGCATTTTCATCTACTATAGGCTGTGGATTTGACCAAACAACCCTCCCTTTCTCTCTCTCAACTCATGCTGCTTCACTAATGTCTAACTTGAACTACTTTACTAATAACTGTTTCTTCCCAAAAGCAATAGTTTTAAACAAGTCAAATTAGAGGCTGTGCAAGTGGTATTATGCACCAAGTCCACGTTTTATAGTATAGCAAACTATATGATTTACTGTCAAGGAAAGAAGGCAAGTAAATATAGTTTAAACTGTGTTTTAACTGTGTACAATAGATCTAATGGTTTGTTATGCAGTGGCCAGTATTTATCAACACAATGTGCTTGAATCTGGTGGCTTAACCATTAAAATTAAAAACAGTTAATCAAAAACATTCAACTCCTAACTCTTCGAAAACAAAATGTCCACTTGCCTTATACATGTCAATATGTCCAACAAATTAAAAAGGAAACCACAATGAAGTTAAATTAATTTAGCTGAACTTACTTTGCTACCTTGCACATTTAAATCTATATTACACTGCAAGAATATGCTTGCATACCTCAGTTCTAGCAGCCAAAGCTTTTAGCAGCAGTTCCAACTCGGCCAGTCGTGCTCCCTGACTCTCCTGCTGTTGTTTCTGCTGTTCTGCGGTCTGCAGAAAGAACATGATGCAAAATGCAGTATTAGAAATGCAGTATCTAAATCCTTCCAAGATTTATTCCTCAGACTTGTTATGTGCCTACCTGTGCCCACTGTGTCCCGTCCTTCTCCAGCTGTCCCCGCAGAGCTCCAAGCCTCTGCTCCAGGAGAGAGGACACCCACAGTCCCAGTCTCTCCTTGTCCGTCTCTGTGTGGAGCTGCTCCTTCAGGCTGTTGTACAAAACCAAAATGTCCCCGTGCCTCTGCTCCTGACTCTTGTCACCCTGGTTCACCCGCTCCCACAGGAGGGCCAGCTGCTTCTCCACCTGTTCCAGACGGGACAAGTCCGCACCGGAGAGGACCACTGGAGGATGACCCGACTATAGAAAGACAAGGAGAGTAACAAGGAGAGTTGAGCCTTGGTGCTCAATAGGTGTCACACAATACACTATATGTCAAGAAGACAACTGTAGTTCTCAAGATAAAAGTAAATACAGTGGTACCTCACCTTACGAAAAACCCTACAAACGAAAAATCCAAGTTACGAAACGCCTTCACGTTAAATATTTGTCTCTAAATACGAAAGAAAATTCAAGTTACGAAACGCGAGATCTCAAAAATTCAAATAATGCGCGCTCAGATGCCAGCCCCGAAACGTAAATACACTTTATCAACACACATGGGGTTAGGTTCCAGAAATAACCCGCAATAAGAGAAATCTTTATATTTTACAATTATTCTACATGTTTTAAGGCTGTAAATGCCTCACCGCACATATTATACACTTTTCTCAGACTTCTCACATTTCTTTTCTCACATTTCTCTCTCGTTTAAGCACTCAAACTTTCATAGATTTTCAACAAAATGTATTAAATAGTGAAGCGTGGGGGGAGACACGACTCCGGAAGCAGTGCGGAGACAGGAGCACCGCCCGCGAGGAGCACCGTGCGCGACGCACACCGAGGAGCACCTCGGTCGCACCGAGGAGCACCGCGGTCGCACCGCGGTCGCACCGCGGTCGCACCGCGGTCGCACCGAGGAGTGCCTCGGTCGCACCGAGGAGTACCGCGCGAGGTGCACCGAGGAGCACGCATCCCTAGTCCTGGTCTGCACGACCGGCACCGGGTCTGCGAGCACGAGATAGAACCGTGGCGCCCGGACCGCATCCTCTGGAGCCCGAGCCACAAACCAGCCGCACGGCACGTGGTGGTTTAATCCTGGTTTAGTCCAGGTCCAGTCCATGTTTAGTCCTGGTCTAGTCAGGACGCAGAACACAATGTTACACTATAAAAAAACAACAACCATGGAACGGAAAGAACGGGGCTTGGAACGAATCAGGCCTTTTCCATTGAAATAGCTACTCAACTTACGAAAAACTCACGTTACGAAACCACTTCTGGAACGAATTAATTTCGTAAGGTGAGGTACCACTGTAGTCTATAAAATACAGAAATGAATCAGGAACATGAATTGCTTCAGGGAGACCTGACTTCATACAAATGTCAGACAACAGTGCATCTGTACCAGGCTTTAAGACTGTGTGTGGATGGGGTATAATCCTCATTCCGACATACCACCACTCCATCAGACCCCCACCGCAATATTCCGTCATTCCGACAACCCTCCATTCTGACAGTTTTTGATGCCGCCATTTCGACACCTTTTATGTCACCATTCTGACAACCTACTCATAGTTTGGAGTGTCACCTTTTTTGTCCGTTTAGTCCTGGTTTAGTCCTGATTTAGACCTGGTATAGTCCTGATTCTGGTGTAGACCAGACCAAGTCAGCCCCCGTGTGCTGAGGACATGAGCAGCACAGCTCACTGAGAACCTGCACTCTCTCTTCACACTGAGCCTGAAGCTTGAAAGGATACCGGTGCTATGGATGATCTCCTGCATTGTGCCAGTGCCCAAGAAGCCTATCCCATCTGGACTTAATGACTTCAGACCAGTTGCTTTGACGTCTCATGCCATGAAAGTGTTTGAGAGACTTGTTCTGGCTCAGTTCAGACCACTGGTCTGATCCTCTACAATTTGCCTATCAGACCCACATTAGTGTGACTGCTTTAATCTATCTTCTGCAGTGAGCTCACTCTCACCTGGATAGTGTTAAGGGCTCTGTGAAGATATTGTTTTTCAATTTCTCCAGTTCCTTTAACACAATCCAGCCCTTTCTGTCAAGTGAGAAGCTGCTCAGGATGGGTGTCAGCTCCTCCATTGTCTCCTGGATTACGGACTACCTGTCAGGCAGGCCTCAGTACGTGTGACTGGGGACCACCCTGTCTGACACTGTGGTCAGTAATGTAGGAGCCCCCCAAGGTACAGTCCTGTCTCTGTTCCTGTTCACTCTGACACTCCTGTACACCTCTGATTTCAGGTACAGCTCCGGGTCCTGCCATCTGCAGTTCTGTGATGACTCTGCGGTGGTTGGGTGTATCAGGGATAAACAGGATCTGGAGTACAGGACGCTGACTGCAAATTTTGTGGAGTGGTCCCAGGCAAACCGTCTGTTCCTGAACATGGACAAGGCCAAGGAACTGGTGATTGAGTTCAGGAGAAAGAGGACACCAGTGGAACCTGTAACCATCCAGGATCATGAGGTGGAAATATTGGACTGCTACAAGTACCTCAGCATCCATGTGAACAACAGGCTGGACTGGAGGGACAACTGTAATGCTGTCTACAAGAAGAGCATGAGCAGACTCTCCTTCCTGAGAAAGCTCAGGTCTTTCAGTGTGTGCAGTAAGTTACTGGAGATCTTCTACCAGCCTGTGGTGGCCAGCGCCCTGTACTTCGCTGTGGTCTGCTGGGGGAGCAGCACGAGCAAAAGGGACCATGGGCGGACTGACAAACTGATCCATAAAGCTGGTTACGTGATCGGCTGTGAGCTGGAGACATTTGTCACAGTGAGGGACAGGAGGACACTGGACAAACTGCTCTCCATCATGGGACACTCCTGGACAGAGGAGCTCATTCTCCAACAGGCTCTTACAGCTCTGCTCAAACTGTGAGAGATACAGGAGAACATTCATATCATACTCCCTACAACTGTACAACAACTCAATCTTATGTAACGGATAACCTTATGCTGTCAATCATCATATTATTGTTGCACTGCATTTGTCTTTTGTATATAGCTGTGATGTTTTATTTCTATTATTTATTTTATTTTGACTTGTACAAATACATTTATTTATATAAGTATGTCTTATTTGACACCTGTCTCTTGCCATCGTTTTTGCTACTTACTTAGAATTTATTATTACCATTTATTTTTTACTCTTTATTTTATTATATTGTGATTAGCGAGCTACTGTGTCCGAATAATTTCCCTTGTGGATCAATAAAGTTTGTAAAAGGTTTTATGCTGCATGAAGTTTACAGTTTGAGAACCAAAAAGGTTTACTACTCCCAACAGTCACTCAAAAAAGCTTTACAGCAAGAAACCACTCATCCATTCATACACCACTATACACAGACAAGGGGGCAAGGCGTGTGAAGTGTCTTGCCCAAGAACAGAACGGCAGTATTCACTTGTGGGATCTGGTATTTGAACCACCATTCTCTAGATTAATGGAGCTACACTACCAACTGAGCCATTGTCACACCACAGTTATAACATTTTGTGCACGAACATCCATAGCTTTTGTGTTGATGAGATTGTTCACAAATTCACTTGAGTTGTGGTTACTTACTGATGCCTGTGACACTGGGGTGGTTGGGATGTGTTCCACTGAGGACTCAGAAATGGGAGCAGACACCGACTTCTGGGTCGGCATCATGTTCAACAGTACAGTGATGGGAGACGCTGGACGCCACTCTGTGAGGTTTATGGCGGGGAGATAGGCAAGCAGAGCTGCAGTGGACGGACCCGACCACCAAAGGGCTACATGAAAAAATAAAGAATCTGAATGTGCTATGTGTTTCATAAGACCACTGTGTGCTGGTATTAATGATAGCTTTAAACTTGACTTCTGCAACTTACCAAGAAGGAGTAACAAGGGTAATAGCAGCAGCAGGAGCTTCCATAGCTTGGGAAGGCTAAAAGACAACACAGAGATTGTTGTCGTCTTGATTAATGTACATTAGTTTATGACCTATGCATTAATGTCAAACATTTCAATAACACTGCCTTACCTTGTGAGAAAGAACACATTCAGAAGAGACATTAAAGAGACCAAATGGTACCATCCACAGGCAAGAAACCACAAGAGATCTTTTCCGGCATTTACTGTCAATAAAATATAAAGAATGTGAAAAACCTATAAGTAAAGTTTTAAAAGAAATATTAAATCATATCCACACACCTGGAGCAGCTAATAGGAGCCAAAACAGAGAGGCAGACTTTTGTGTTACAGTTCTGACCCCTGAGGCAAAGGCTTTAGCTGCATTTACCACACAGTAGCCAGGCAGAAGGAGGCAGTAACCTAAAAGAAACAATATAGTGGAATTTGACATGATAACTATTTAGCCTTTGGTTTATTGGTATAAAATCAAATCTTGAGAAATGTTTGACCTATGAATGCCAGTATGCTCCATAGTGCCCCTGCCATCCTTTTGCGTCTGGAGCAGTGTCCCTGCAGGATGGTGCGTGTGTCTGAATGATGTTTTCCTTTACAGTCCTCACCTGTTTCAATCATAAGAACACAAAGACAAAGCTAAGCATCTAATTATGACAAGATAACAGACAACTAAACAAATAAGTAAATGCAAGTCCAAAATTTGCCTATGAATCATAATCAATGAAATCATCTACATTTTGTTCAGGCACGTGCAGCATGAATGTGTCACAACGCTGTTAGTCACACCCCTGTGCTCCCACAGCTGTCTTAGTCTTGACGACCACACCCTGTGCTAGTCAGTAGAGCATTCATTATACTACTCAAAAATAAGCAGAACTGGTTTGACTGAGAAAAATCGCAACAGTATTTAAGCGGAAAAAAGGGCAAACTAATAGAGTTGTAAAAAAGAAAGCTTTCCCATTAGCAAAGGCACAAAGAATGCTCATTCAAAATCAGCATGCACCATTTGACCTGTGACTCTGCAGTCAACCATACAAAAAAAAAATGTAATTGTACATTGTAAATAGTAAAGTGGTCAGAAGTAATGTGGTCAGTCACTTACATAAGGAACCATTAAACTTGAGGTGCGATGCATTTTCAGTTGCCAGATCCTTCACATTCAAGCTGCCACTGAAGCTTGAGTGTGCTGCAACATACAAAAACACACATTATCACAGTGGAAACTAATTTTTGTGACTGAATGAAGACATGGAAGAGGAGCTGTAGTCTCTCTCTTTGCAGTCACATAAGAGAAGCGTCCTCCGATACCTTGTTCTTTATGACCAGTTGTTCCGTAGTTTCCCACGACTCTCTGGAGAGTGCTTTGTTTTAACAACTGCAGTCGGGAGACAGTGGACGACAGGGCCGGCCCCACTGAAAAGACACCTGGCGACACAATGGCCCAAAACACTCATGAGCAAACCCAAATCGAGTTGAAAAGGGATGAAGAAAAACTGCATAGAAAGGATTGTCTAGAATGGAGCCAGTGATCAAAGAAGTCAAGGAAATACCAAGGAATGCAAAAGGTATGAGAGGTGTTCCATCTAAGGATCTAAGGACAGATTTATAGTGCATATTGCAGGCTATATTACCCATTTGCTAAATATCATATCCAGTTTTCCCTAGTTCACACTTCCTGATTCAACATGAGAAAGCAGATGCGAGTTGACTATGTCAGAAGAAGACCTGGACCCCCAAATTAACCATTAAACAAACATGTAACCACCACTGCAGAATGTAATTCAAAACTGGTGTGAATCAGGTTCATTGTCATCATGTCAATAGATAATTGCGTTATTGGACTCAATTTAAGAATTAAGGAAATAAATCATAACATAGTATACTGTGTCATCATTTTTTAATTATCATATAATCTCACAATCCTTAGGTATACTGCCCCACAACCCCCTTGTATAAAAAAGTATAAGACAAGACCTTTATTTATAAAAATGTGAAGAAAATGTCCTTCCTTGCACATAAATTGTCCTTGCATTTTGATTTGATGACATGGATCATTGCCATTTCCTGTCATTTTAAACTTTTATTTTTAAACTTTTCTTCTCAACACTCTACTGCAAAACTATCATATTTACCACATGTACTACAAAGTAATACTCAAAAAACATGAGAACTTGCCATATGCACTTTAAATCAAACGGGGTAAAGTAGCATCAAAAAAGAGAGACAGGAAAAAAAAGACTTGAGTAATTGTGTACCTTTTCCACACAGACTCTTTGCTTGTGAACCAACCAAGAGCACGCTGTTGAAGAACAGTGTAACTGAAGACACAACAAACGCCAGTGTTTGTCTGCTGTAACTCATACACATGTTGGATATAGACTGCAGAACACCTGGGGATATGAGCGATAATGAAATTAAACCTACATAATATCAAAAGTTATTCAAAATAGTAATTAATTAATAAAGCCTGTTACCAGTTTTGTTTCTCCGACTTCTATCTCTGGAGTATATACTGGTGAAAGGTGAGGAGGAGGAGGAGAGCACATCTGTGGAGGCTTCTTGTACATGAGAGGAAGAAGAGGAGGATGAAGATGTAATTTGTGTTGTGAGCGCACCCGTTCTTTGGGAGGAGTGGTGTGCACAGTCTTTACACAAGTAACCATTGGCAACCGTTGTATGAGATTTTGATGAATTGGCACTGCAGCCGCCATTGACACTGGCACTGTGGTCAGAGCCTGAGCCCTTTTCTGAAAAGCAGAAAAAAGTCATTTAAAATAGTCCTAAAGATGGTGTGATGTGCTACAGCAATTATTACACTTACGCCTGTGTTCATGAACAGTAGAGGTGGTATTGATGATTGTGGAGATGTTGCGTTGTCTGAGTTGAGACTGATCCAAAGCAGATGAGTGCAAAGAGGCATCAAAAGCTGTGCTGGTTTCCTGAAGTTCACTGCTGTGTTGTATAGGAGTACTAACAGCTGAAAATGACAGGGCTACTTTTGGTGTAGAAACTTGACTCAAAGATAATGAACACAACGCAGACTGTTGCTTTTTGCGCCGAGATGTTCTAAAATAAAATGGTAAGGCTTATTTGGTTAAATGTTTTCAAAATAATTCATACTAAAAAATGAGGACAATCTGTGCATACTCTTACCGTGTCTCTTTCTTGGTGCTGCTGCTCTGGCTGTAGTAGTCCACCACACTACTGTTGTCCAGCTGTGCTGCACTGTTCTTCAGGCGCAGGCTCCTCCTGGACATCCTGGGAGACTCGTACACAGGAGCTATCTGGTGCTGCTTCTCAAACTCTAGGGCGGTCGTCGAATAGCTCGAGCTACAACAACCGAAAATGTGAAGTCAACATTTGTGATACAGACAGATTAAAGTCCAATAAACCAACAACAGAGCAAATGAAAGCCTGTGAAAGCAGATCTTGTTTCCTCTAAATGACACTGGAACAGGACAGGAAGTGACTCACTCACAAGAGACACACTAAACAAAAGAGTAGGCTGTTCCTTTGTGGAAAAACTATCCCAAAAAACACTCAAATATGCAAATAGTGAAATAATTCTCCTCCATGGCGTGTTGCACGGTGACCACAAACTCTCGACACATGTTGTGAAGCAGTTTGCCATGTGCAGAGAGCGCTGATGACTCACGTTGCCACACCCACTTGGCAGAGCACACAGAGGCCAGTAATCTCTTCTGACCAACAAGGAACCGGACAGTTAGGGACAGCTCAAAGTACACAGGTACACTATACCAGGTAACAGACCACTGGTCATGTAAATACAATGTGAATGTTGTGTTTAAGACAATTTCACAGTTTACATGCTATGCACAGGTCAAAGTAACACGTGAGCTATGGGAGAGCACTGTTCTGTCATTGGAAGACAGAGGATGAAGTTCTCCTCAGACACCTGAGCGTGTGTAGATAATGTTATCTTTATGAAACCAAATGCACCTGTACTAATGATTCAAGATTGTTTATTTTTCATATGCAGAATCAACACAAGGTCAACAATGCAATGAAATGCTTAGGATCAGAAACCGTTTGACTCGCTAAGATAGTCAAGAAGTACTAATAACATGCAATAATAGTACACGGTAAAAAAGTGTTATATAGGTGGTATAGGTGTTGCATGTGGATTTCGTATTGCACATAGTATGGTATAAATATTGCACATAGGTAATTGCACAGGTAATAGGTAATGATGTACAGACTAATTGTTTCACAAATAATCAATATCCTCTATTTCAATACAAACTGTATAGAGCAGTGGAGTCCTCACACCAGCATTAAATCCTGAGGATTACTCTGTCTCACTCAGATCTAATTATACACTGCTCCTCCTCCTGCTGCTGCTGCTTAGGCACAGGCCAGGACAATGTTCACTTATATTTATACTTTAAATACTTGCCATGAGGTTAATGGACTGAATGGATCAAATAACTGCTACAAATATGTACCGTGACAATAGAGTTACTGAAATCACAACTAAATAATGTTAGTGTTAAAATATATATCATCATTTTATATTTTATGTTTTATTTTGTAATCACTACTAATGTTGTACTTAACCCAAAAAATTCAGAAAAATACTAAAATGTCCATTTGTAGCTTTTTCCTGTACGGATCCCTCTTGGCCCACATCAGTGACATAAATAGAAGCGGACACAGCGGTGCACAGTGAGGTGCCACATTTGGAGGCAGATGGGATCCACAGAAAGGAGAGAAATCCTCTGTTTGCTGCTGCTGCCACCGGGCTGACTGTTATATAAGAAATTTTGGCAGTTTGGCTCTTCCCACACTGTGCAGAGAAAGTCCAGACTACAAAGAGAACAATGTGCACCAAAAAGCCTCCTGCTTGATCATTTTCATTATTTGTTTTACATTAGTAGTTCTCATGTGTATAATGTTAAGAGCATCTAGAAAACAGAGGGTCACCATGCGACCCCCTGTCTACTACAGTCACAGTAATATGGCTTATCGCGACAGAAAGGGCATCCCTGTTTAAAATCTACCTAATCTGTTTGCTTTGACCTGTGAAGACAATAGGGAGTAGTCAGAGGAGAATCCTCTTCTCCTCTTCTTCAGGTGTAGTTCTCATGGCCTAAACAGATCAGGGGATTTGCATATTAGAGAAAACAGTGCTTTGAAAAAGGATACTACACACAAGTATAAAGTAAAAGCATTAAAAATAAAGTTTTAATGCTTTTCCCTCACATGTGTTCCTCTCCTAAATGCAGTAGCTAAATATTTGCCCAGTAGAAATTTACAGAGACTCATCAAAATTCTACCCCTTGGTTTCTCTCTGAAAAGACAAAGTGAACAATGTGTTCTTTCCCCCTGAAGACATTAAACTATTTAAAGAGAAATGTAAGCCACATTTCACTGGGTTGGCAGAACTTGTTGCAATGATCCAGATTGTCCCTCCCACCATGTTTCCCCTCCCTCTGACGCAGCAATGCCCTGCCCCTCTCCTTCCACATTACACTTCAACCAAACAGAGCTGCTTCAGGTGATCGCTGTAGAGACAGCTCGAAACAAACTCAGGAGACACACTTTAAACATATAATCTTTATATTTTCAAGGGAATGAGTGACAGGTTACAATCTTTATGCACAAGTATTGCTTGATGACATCTCCTTTCTAAGACCATTCATAGTACACAGTACACACACGTGAAATGCAGAAGTTGGTAAATCTATATTTGCAAATGTAAAATGTGCATTGCCGTATGAGATGTGTACATGTGTGATGCTGTTCAGTGTAACTGCATTGTATGATTTATTATAAAATCAGACACTGCTCATAGAAACAAGCTCAGCATCTCTGTACCTGGTCCTTTCAAGAGTTGTCAAAAATCAGATACTAATTTATACTAAAACTGGTATTGACACTAATTTACGCATGTATTGATACTGGAAAAAACAACAACAACTGGATCAAATCTGTTCTTTCACAGAGTATAATAAATTAGACTTCTATTATTTTATGTTTAAAACAATATTACTGTATTGATGGAATAAAAACTATTATTTGGGTATCAAAAATCAGTCAAAAATAGTATTGAGTCCATTCTTTAGTGTCAATAGAGTTTGAATGTTAGTATTTAGTGCCTTCAAATAAAGACTAAGACTACGTTCACACTGCAGCCTGAAATGACCCAAATCTGATTTTTTCGTCTCTATGCAACCTGTATCTGGTCTTCTAATGACAGTCTGAATGACACAGATCCAATTTTTTCAAATGCGATCCCAGGCCACTTGGATATGTGGTCCTAAATCCGATACATATCTGAACTTTTGACATGCAACTTCAGTCTGAACGGCCAGGTCGTGTTCATCTGACCCGGGCGCGTTTCCTCCAGCGAGAGTGGTCCAAGTAAATGTAAACAAAACATTCT
This sequence comes from Paratrypauchen microcephalus, assembly GCA_036785185.1. Classification (NCBI taxonomy): domain Eukaryota; kingdom Metazoa; phylum Chordata; class Actinopteri; order Gobiiformes; family Gobiidae; genus Paratrypauchen; species Paratrypauchen microcephalus. The sequence continues at coordinate 8,218,005 of JAVJIX010000025.1, read as the reverse complement.
TCTCGTCACGCGAAAATAGTATATAAACTCCGTATCAGTGAAGCGGCGAAGCACATAGCAATCCCACCACTCTTATCAGCGACTCCGCACCAACACGTTCATTTCTACAGATGTTCTTGGCACTGCCGCACAAAACGCCGTGGCCAAAAACCTTGTCCGTCTCCTTCTCCTCTTTAAAACAAATAAGCTGTACATAAATAAGCTCCGGTACGCAGCAACTTTAGGCTACTTCCGTAAACATTGAGCACGTTCGCTGCGTGTGACGTCATCGTGTCCTCCAAGGCGCATGCGGGACACTTTTGGGGCGTTTAACGTTCACACTGGAGATCACGTACAAATCGCATTTAATTGGAAATGTGAACGGCCTCGCAAAAAAAATCGGATTTCACAAAAAAATCGGAATTGAGCATTAAGCCCTGCAGTGTGAACGTAGTCTAAATTAATTTATTCAAGAAGCAAACTACTATCAGTCTCATCAAGGCCCTGTGTAGTTGGGACACAAAGCTGCAACAACTTGAGCAGGTTTCAAACACTCGGCAAGAGGCCAAACAAGCTCTGCCATGTTCACCGTTCTAAGTAACCAAAGGGCTACATAAATCTAGTCCCTTTCACTTATCCATCAAGTGATTCCTCATTCCTAAGGTTAGCATCTACAGGTCAGATCCAGACTGCCACACCTTTGCGTCAATCACAACCAGCGATATAGACAACTATCATAAAACATATTCAGGACAGACTTCTGTTGGGGCCTGTTCAAAATACTTCAATTCATCTGGATGTTAAAATATAGTTTGCATACCTCCAACAGCTATACAACAATACAGCAGCTTGTGAAATCATGTTAGAAACTACTTTCACTAAAAACATGGGAGGTTTCAGCATCCAGCATTTTGTTTTACGACTCTGCTCTGCAAGTTAAAAAGCGATAAGTAGACCAGAGCAGAGACTGGAGGATGTGTGTCATTCTGAGGCCATAGTCTTCCTGAGAAATTCCAAAGTGACAGTGACACAAGCAGCATTGTACCATGTGCACATAGCCTTCCTGGTGAGAAGAAATATTCCAAACAAAAGTTCATTCATGTTCCTAGTCAAGTGTTGAACTAGTTAGTAGTAAAACTATTCAATAACATACTGTGGATACTGCAAGCAATGATAACAGTCAGTGGTTGATTTTTTTTTTTTTAAGCTAGCCACATAGTTGTGTAATGTTACATTACTAGAACTGGAACCTCTATATTGATACTACAAAGAAAAAGGCTCGATACTACTCAATACCAATTATTAGTAGTATCAGAGAAACACAACAACAGACAAAAGACAACATTTCAGCTCGACATAATTGCGTTTTGAATGGTATGAATTCACCACTGACTAGTCTTGATTTAGCCCAGGCTCACACAAAAAGATATTTAGAGAAGGGTTCATTTGGACCCTTTATTATTTTTTTCAGTATTAATACATGTTCAAATGAGTATCAGGGTTTGATACCCATTTTAAAACGGGTATTGGTACTTTTGACAATCCTACGGCCACATAGTAGCATACAGTTTCTGCCCAGTTGCTCCACTCATAAAAATAAACAAAAGACCACGAGGCTGACTCATACAAACCACCAACACAGAAATTGGAGGGAAAAAAAGGAATCCTCAAGTGAAAACAGCTTGGCCAGTACAGCTTGGCCAGTACAATTCTCTGAAACCTTATTACCTTATTGTATAACTGAACAGATTCAATTAACATGGTAAACTGACAAGTCCTATTACATTATCTCTAATTGACAAAGCTCAGGCAGATCAACCACAAAAGCACCATGACAAAATAAAACACTCAAATTCACAGGATAAAAAGTGCTGAATGCAGTATTTAGAGTACTCAGCTCAGCAGTACTCACCTGAGGGCGTAGGTATAGCCGGTATTGTCCGGAGCACACAGTGGGGGCGTATATGTGTGCAATTGAGAAAAATCCATGTTCATTCTTCGTTGTTCAGACTGAAAGAGTTGGGATTTGATGGAAAAGACTAAATTAATATACATGCGAGATGTTGGCCCCTTTGCTCCTAAACCCTGTCACTATAAACTATGTAGCACAATTTTGGTCAAACTAAAGAGCTCAAGCTTTGTTTTGATTTAACAAAGACCAAAGATCAAAGTCAGCTTCAATTCTGCTATATGTGTTCAACATACAGTGAATCAAAATTTCGTTTCTCTCTGGCCAAGTAGTGCAGAAAGATAGTGTACAAAATACAGTATAAAGACAAAACAAAACAAAATCTAAGACTAAAATCTAAATCTGAAAGCAGTGCAACAGAATAAATACCTATTTACAGATATCCAAAATGTGCAGTGTGCATCAAAAATGTGCAATGGAAGATACAGCAGTGAAATGGTAATGTGCAATAGAATGTGCACTGAAAGTAAAGATAAAATGAATGTGCGAGAGTAGTAATTCCAGCTACCAAACTAAGACGGGTCCACTAGCCTATAACACTCAGGACTAGTGAAACAACTGCACATTCCTCTCCTGCATAAAGACAAAACTACTGCTGTAATCCTGATGGGACTTGCCGACCTCTTGCCGCATGTTGGCTCTGGCTTGTTGACGGCTACACGACAGAAAAAGCTGCGATGAATAAGTTGGTTGTCCCAAGTAGATGTCAACTGTCTCCAACAACTGGTACAGATGGTTCAGAGGCACAACTATTCCCTCTGTTGAATTCTCAAGGCAGGCTCAGGGTTGCTGCTGCCACTGTTTGCTAGGAGGAGCCCACACTGAGCAGAGCAGTGTTATGAAACCAACTAAAGCCAGGAGGGGTGGGGCAGAGTTTGGGCAATAGGCGGGAAATCACTGGCCTGCCTCCAGTCAAACCTGCTTTTTGTAAATACACAACATGTGGACACAGCCTGTAGGCTACGTAGTGCGCTTTCCTTCTTAAACTGAGACAGATACGAGCAGACTGTTCAACTAAAAGTTTGAAAGCAGCTACAGGATAATTAGTACAACAACAGATGGTAATCATTTCTCCAATCTACCACTACATTATCAAGTGTAATCCTATCCAGATCCTTACTGAATCAGCAGCATGGAAAGGGGATACACACCTGGAAACCAATGACAGACTTTGAATCAGACTGGATCTCTGTCTTGTGCTGGAATTCCACATTTAAGAACACATGGTTAAATAAAACATAGCTTGAGCTCAACAGCAGACATAAGAATACTATGCAGTGACATTGCACCATAATGACATTTTTCCACGGCACACACGCTCACCCACACGTGTTTTGTGCACATTGTTATAACATAAGATAGTTTGTTAGTGGTGTCTGTGTGGCACTGACCGCACAAAGTGACCAGCCAGGACACTCTCATATTGCCTACTCCTATATTTAGATGTTGTGTATTCAGATAACGCCGCCAGTGGCCACTGACAGCTATGGGACGAAGTCAGGTGGCTATTTCTACATTTAACCTTTTAATGTTAACACGTTTACAGTAAAGGCTACACAATACATGCCACATTATTATGAGGTCAATGGGTTGTAAACACAGAAGTAAAAATAAGGCCCGTGTTATAGGCTACCAAAACAGAGCCACAGACCAGTATGTAAAGGCTACGGTATTGTCCACTAAGATACAGCTAAACTATGATGTCAATCGTATAGTAAAATAAGTAATAACACTTGCCCGCGTGGTTAGACCCCATGTAGGCTATATGATTATTCTTTAGGACCGTAATCCAGCGGAGTCAGATCATCACGTCACATGCGCAAACTCCAAAAAAAGAGCAAACGAGCGCATCAAAACGCAAACGTAAAATCCACTTTAGTTCGGGAAAAAAAAAACACTGTAATGCGGATCTTGTAAAAGGCCACAAAGTTCGCAAGTTGTAACTGAGTGTTATGCTAGGTGCACAACACGCAAGAGATCCAAAATGGCTTCCCGAGTGTAACAAAGCCAGAAGGATCGCTGTTGAGCTGTTCCTCCCACTCCCGCCGCTCCCAGGCCCTGGACTGTCGGCCAGCCACAGCCTTCACATCCACTGGAGGAGGAACCTTCTGCAGAAACAACAGAAACCTTCTGCAGAAACAACATGCGCTTGGACCTCGGCTGCCCCCCAGGCACCGACAGGATCCCACTAAAGCTGTTATGAGTGAACGCTTGGATGGTCCCAAGGGAGAGTGAACAGCTCTGCATCTGTCACCTCAGCGTCACATTACTGATCCATTGATGGACTTTTCTAAGTGTTCTTCTTTTGAAACCTTTATCCTGTAACTTCATATTCTTATAGAAAAACACAATTCAAATCAGAAAAGAACTGGTTTGAGAGGGGAGTTAAAGAGGCTATTTTTGTCAAAAAAGAAAATCCTTCTTTAAACAGGAATGGGGGAGTCAGACATAATTTGTCTCCCATATATAATTCCATTCTCAAACTGAAATCAAAACAAAGGAAACAATAGGGCTAGCCAGGTCAGGTCCAGAGGTGTGAAAACAGCCATTAGGGTTTGAATAGGTATGCTAAACTACACGCCAGAGAGAAGCTGAAAACAAAAGACAGAAACTCAAAACAAAGAGGCGGGCTAGTTTCAGAATCATTTCAGTATAGTTAGCTCCTCCCTGCAGCTAGATATAAGCAGTGTCTATCAGCACTCTAACCAGAACTGACGAAGCACCTCGGATGAGCTGCGAAACGTTTTCGACCAAATAAACTTTGTCCAGTTGACAAATTGAATTTATTATATGTTTATTTATTATATGTTATTAATCAGACACACAACATATTTGCTCATAGTTAAAACACCAGCGGTTGGCACTTTGTTATGGATCTTGGCCAATGATATTAACACTATGCCCTGTGGGTATGAACTAAGAAACACCTCCTTAGAGAAGAACTATTAGGATTTATTATTAACAATATCTTTTTTCAATACTCTCCTAGTTACTGTTTTATCATTATTACTTATTTTATTATTACTTATTTTATTCCATTCTTGCCTGCATGCACTTTTCTTTCTTGTTCAAACTGTCCCTACCCAGAGCTACTGTGGCAAGTAAATTTCTCCTGTGTGAGATCAATAGTCTTATCTTATCCAAACTGTTATTGTAAGAGTGACTGTTAATTACATTACTTAGATTTCACCACTTAATGCAAGCAGAATAAACCATGAATTAACACAACACAGAACAAATTCTCCCAATAACAGCAACCTTCATGTGCCAGGCATGATTTTGCCCCACTGTATTTTTTATTATTTGGAGTATTTGTATTTACAATTTGCTTTACCTTATCTTAATGGATATCCTTATTTTTATAGTTTGTCATAGTTTATATTATTTTTCTTTATTTAATGTTGCACCATAATGCCTAAACAAGTTCCTAGTTTGTGAATGTCGTTCACTACGAAATTGCAATAAAGCTCTCTAAAGCTTTCACAGAACACCAAGGTGAGTCTCGGGTGTCATCTAGTGGACGAATATTTTCAGGAAAACAAAACTCAATTCACACAAATTGCCCAAATGTGTGCACATGTGTAGGCCTGTGTGTCAAGCTAATAAATCATTTTTTATTCTTTATAATTAAATCATAATTGAATCTGTTAACATGTCAGTCAACTTTATCTACACTAGAATATTCATCTATACTCGAGAGTCTATTTTTAGGTCTATTTTAAAATGATTTTAAGGCATTATTTATCATCTTGTTTTATTGCATGCTACATTTTCCTGCTGTTCTTGATCTGTGCGATGCAACACTGGAATTTCCCCACTGTGGGACTAATAAAGGCATATCTTATCTCATCTTAATCATGTAATATTAAGAAACAAGGTGAAGACGATTGTGAACTTTTTCTAAGCTTTTTTGTAAGAACATTGCAAAAGGACATGTGTGCCGTGTAGATAAAGAAGTATTAAGAAAGAGTTTGTAAAAGTAGGAAACTCACATGCAGGGAGAGGCTAACGTGCCTGTCTGCGTCTGCCATGGAGGTCAAACACTGGCGGGGAGTCCGATCCTCACTTCATCTACGTGGACAGCAGAACGACTCTGATAATGACGCTGAAGTCTGTGGATTCACAAACTACAGTTAATTTCGACAATGTAATGTAATCTGATTCTGAAGTGAATGAAAACTCCTCTCGTTAGCGTTTGCCTTTCCCGCACACAGTCACATTTTCCGTTGTTGCGTCTGCGTCACTAACGTCAGTCCATATATGGGCATGATGACCATATATGGGTTAGGTTAAACCGCTGACAATAGAGCATACTCCCTCTAGTGGTGCTTAAGAAAATCATTACAGGTTGTTTTTTTTTTTGGTTTTTTTTGCACTGTACGGAAGCCGACAGAGGCCATCTTCGAAAATTAACTTGAAATCTCGAGAAAGCGACGCAATTAAATCGTGATCTCGAGAAAACAAAACTGTTATTCCATGATCTCCTCTTCCTTCCTGCTGCTGTCAGACTGTACAATGATCAATGCTAGTCATGTTCATCTCCATAGCAACCATGTGTCATCTCCATAGTAATAATTACATGTGTTTAAAGTCACTTTACCTGCTATTTATTTATTTAACAACCACTGTCCATCACTGCACTGTACACAATCATCTGAGTCACTTTATTGTAGTGATATTATATATTACTGAACTGGAGTCACTTTAACTACTGTTTGTTCACTGCTCAGAATCAAAGACATTTATTGTGCAGCGTTCCTGTGCCTTTTAACATTGTTGTGTGTTCAATCAACTGTTGTTGACAAGATATCAAGTGTTGTGTTTTTTAGTTGATTGTACATACTTATTATTATTTATCTTAATTTTTGATGCATGATCTTTTTCCAACTGTTTCTGAAACTTGCGTTGTGACACTGCAATTTCCCCATTGTGGGACAAATAAAGGATTATCTTATCTTATCTTATCTTATCTCGAGAAAACACTTTATCGCCGTCGGTAAAGACAAAGCCAGGCCAGTCTTCTGCGGAGGTGCTGCGGACTAATCTTGAAATTATCCCGAATCTAATGACGGGGGCGGCAGTAGCTCAGTTGGTAAAGCATATGTCTCGTGATCCAGGGGTTAGCGGTTCGAATCCCGCTCTTGACCGCATATGATCCCAGCTCCCACAGATGAGTGCTGCCGTTGTGTCCTTGGGCAAGACACTTAACCCCACCTCGCCCCCAGTGTCTGTGGACACTGGTAGCCCCCATGGCAGAAGATACATCAAGGCCTGTTGTGACGTGAGCCGTCCTCCTGTGGACCCACCACCCACGGAAGGATTCATGGGGGCTGGTGCATTGTGTTCTGGGCAGCAGAACACTGCTGCCCCTGCGACCCAGAAAAAGCGGAAGAAAATGAATGAATGAATGAAACATTCTAATGACCAAAAACGCGTCTATTCAGAATGAGAAATAGCCCCAAAGTCAGCCTGTCACAACGTGGCGGTAGACGTTTCAGTTGTTTTCTCAAGATCACGGAATAATGTTTTGTTTTCTCGAGATCTCAAATTAATTATCTCGTTATCTTGGAATAACATGGAAGAAAAAATATTGCTTATGAATATGGCCTCTGTCGACTTCCGCAGTAGGCTATGGAAGCCGACAGAGGCCATGTTTGTAATGATTATTTTCCACTTTAATAATGAGAAAATTACTTGAGATCTCAAGAAAAAGACACAATTAATTCGTGATCTTGAGAAAACAAAACTGTTATTCTGTGATCTCGAGAAAACACTTTATCGCCGTCGGTAAAGACAAAGCCGGGCGGAGGTGCCGTGGACTAATCTTGAAATTATCCCGAATTAAAAGACGTAATGTAATCCCCTGTGTCAACCCCTGCCTTATCAGCTGATCGATTATTATTCCAGACATTCTAATGACCAAAAACGTGTCTATTCAGAATGAGAAATAGCCCCGAAGTCAGCCTGTCACAACGTGGCGGTAGACGTTTCAGTTTTCTCGAGATCAGATTATTCCGATCATCAGATCGGAATAATTGTTTTGTTTTCTCGAGATCACGAATTAATTGTGGTGTTTTCTCGAGATCTCAAATTAATTATCTCGTTATCTTGGAATAACAAGGAAGAAAAAAATATTGCTTATGAATATGGCCTCTGTCGACTTCCACAGCACTGAGCTTATGCTGCCTGTCTTTCTGAAAGCCTTGGGTAAACTGACAGGCCTGCAAACAAAACATTAAAGAAAACGACCAAAAATCAGAACCCTAGATTGAAATGATATAAAAGTCAATTAATATAGAGTCTATAGCTTGCACTTAAAGGAATCTGAGCAACAGTTCTGCCGAGCCAAAACAATTTAGCTTATGTTATGTCAAGCACTGGTATGTGGACAGGACAGACCGGACAGACTGGGATGCCTTCATCAGAGTTGGTGATGTGATCCTTTTGTCTGTGAGATCACGTGACTACCACAACAGCATATGGATGACTACTAATCTCATTTTACTATTTGGTCTCTGTTTTGTTGACATCTACAAACCATGAAAATACTTGTATTTGTGGGGTTAGTGGGATATCTCACCTCTGTATGGTCTGAAGAGATGGATCGCAGTAAGTAGGCCTGCTAAAAATGCTTCTTTACTGGGAGATGCATTTTGTTGAACTGCATGTGATTTGGTTGTGACTCTGACTTTATTTTACAGACCTTTTATGTGAAATTTGTCTAACAGCTTCAAAAGGTGAACATAATATTAGAATCATTTCATAGACACTGACAGAAATGACTTAACATTTGTCTGTTTTTTTCAGAAATTGAGAAAGCTTTACACGATGCCCCAGTCAGAAATAGAAAGAATGTAATTAAAAAGCTTAGGCGAGGTGCTGTGTGTTATAAACTCCCAGAAGACAAAATATCCCCCTGCCTGCACTTGTTTGGTAAGATATGAGCCTTTGTTTTAAAGGTTTACTGTATGTAGCTTTTCTGGTGGGGGATCCGTGATCTTTTGCTTTACCTGGAATGTTCCAAACTTTATATTCTTTGTCTTTATTGCTAAAAAATTCATATGAAAACATGTATTATTCATAGAATATATATGTAGTTATACTGATAGCAAGGTTCCACAGATCTGTAACTTAGCCTGTTTGTTTTCACGGAGATAGACAAGTTTGATGCCCATAGGAAAGCAATAACATCTTGAGTTAATCAGGTGGCAGATCGTCATCCAGAAAAGTCACATGGGCCACCTTTAATGTATTTGTTTACTTATTCATTCTTATATTCTTTTAAAACATTGTATCAGGCATGCATCAAGATGAGTTCATTCAAACCCTATCAGGCAAAGATCTCAAGCAACTGGATATTGCTCTTTGTTATGAGCAGTCCACAGTGTGTGTAGGTGTAAAACGCCACATATTTAAGGTACAATACCCAAGTCCTGTCTGTAATATTAATGCAACATGATGTATGACATGCTCTCTGAATCTATGCAGGGCCATACAAGCACAACCTTGGAAAGTGACATTGATGCTCTGCTTCATGTAAACAAAGATAAAGTTCGTTTTGTTAAGCCCATCCACTCAAGCTCAACTGGACACCCAAAGGAGGAGCTGTAAAAAGTTCTGTTTGCTTTAAATGCATTACATTTTCTTGCCACATAGATTGAAAGCTTAATTAATATTTGTTAATGAAGTTGTAGCGCACTGTAACAAAGCCTAATGAAGTGAACATATGCAGCAGGTTGAATCTGTTTATTACTGATGATATTATGAGGTCCATGTTCTTGCCAAAATAGTTTAAAATGTAGATCCTACAAAACGTACAGGTGTGCAGGCCATACTAAATTAGTGTCATTAGAAATGTTTCAAGTGGAACTAAATACTAAATACATTTTCACAACAAAACTGTGTATATGGTGTTATGTGTATGGTGTTATTTTTTGTTGACATTTCTAGTGCAAAATTTGCAGCTATATGAATGTGTGCTGTCTCCAGTTGCCTCTGCAATCTCGAGTAGTTGGTGACATTACACACAGCCAGATGTTTTGTGATTACAAACACCTGCCTGCAGGAGCGGAGTTTGAGTGTGGTTATCTGTTGGACCAATCACAATGTCCAGATCCTGCCTCACCCTCACTCTCCTCCTCTCCTCTTTATTCCCAATTTAACTCATCTCAGTACACACAAATCAACTTATGGATTCTTGTTTATGGACAATGCTGTCAGTGTTGCAAAAATATCAATATCGGCACTCAGAACAGTGCAATGTGCACTAACGTATAAACATCATGCTATTCCAGATTAGGCTATAACACACTACATATGCATTTTCAAGCAGATAATGGGCCTCTAGTAACATTGTCCATTCAGAAGCTTTAATTACTTGATTTAAATATTTAATTGTTTTCATCACTCTGGAACATATCATCTTAAGATATCACCTTAACATCCAGTATTACGCTATTTTCTGATCCAGAAAATAGCATTCTGTTCTATAATTCTGTTCTAATATAACATACCCAGAGCCCTTTCAGAGGGGCTGATGGTGCAGACTGGCAGCCTT